>VRLP01001803.1:0-111619 GCA_009660295.1 Lophius piscatorius | reverse complement strand
AAGAATTTAACTTGGCGATCAAGTTTCACAACATGAAAATACAACAATATACTAATAAGTAAGAGGTTTTATATATTGAAAAAAATGTTCAAAATGTGTTTAATGTAATTCAAAAAACATTATTAAGGTGTTATTACTGTCACACACGCATTAATTAGTAAAAACAAATCATCAGGATAAAGCTGCATAAGGAACTTTTCACAAGATTTAAAAGTTTTGTGACACCTGTGTCACCATGTTTACTTGAAACTAAAAATGCACCCGTAAGGAACCAATGAGACAAAGGTGTTACACACTATTAAAGAAAGTCCCCATACACCATGTTCCTTGATTCATTTTTAACTGAAGTAGGTTGCTAGTGCTAATATTCAACTTTCTTTTTGTTACTTAATGTATATTTTAATTAATTTAACCATTGAAATACTTTAGTTTAACCTATTCTGACAACATAATGTTGATCCTTAAAGTTTAGAAAAAAACCAAACAAATCCAACAAACTTTCAAATCTTCTCTTTCAAATACTATGTAGCCGCTCATCTCCTGCACATTCCACTTCAGCATGTGTTCCCCCAAAGAAACATCAAAGGAATTAAAGGAACTATTGAAAGTCCTCTGATTATTCACGTTTTTAATGGCGATTACCAACTTCTGCCCTCAATCTAAACGCAACAGGCTGATGAACTCTTTCACCCATCGGTCCATACTGTTGCTTAGCCAGAACCAGTGTTCTGATGACTGAGATCTGAATCCACATTTATGGTTGTTCATGATTGTCTGATGTGTCTGAATATTCAAGGGAAAATATGTGACTGTCTGTTTATTCTGTATGTAAATATCTTAAGTGGTACTGCACAAGGATGGAAAACGATTTTCAATGCAAACTGACTATAAAGTTGTATTACGTATCATAAATACTCGGTAACCGTTCATTTCCTGTGGCTTACACTTCAGTGTCTCTGTCCAGCCCACTGAGCCCCTAGCGGCACCCCCCAAAGGAACATCAAAGTAACAAAGGCAGCAATAGCCACATTGTGACGTCACTAATGAAATCGGCATATTATTTTATTTTATCATAAATGCAAACAAGCAATCAAACATAAACAAGTGAGAAAAAAAACACCTGCTGAGGTAAAAATTTGGGAAAATATTGTTATACTTAAGCTCTCATATCTATAAATAAAAGGCATGACTGTGTTCTAAAGGGATGGAAAAAAACTGTCAAGCTAATTTATTTTCAAATAAACAAAACATTTCCATTAAAGCCTGCTCTCAAATGTATGGAAGATTATAAATCTCTGATGAGCAGTTATACTTTTTTTTTTTTAAATCTTAAAATTGTTCTCCATTTGGTTTATTTTATATCCCCCCTTTCATTTAAGGAAAAACTGGTTTGTGTTCTCGTGGGTTAGGATTGTAATTCTTAAACTAATTTGACTAATAAGATCGTTGAACAGCTCATTTTAGAGAGTATTCTTGGTTAATGAAGCCACTTTTTATTAAAACAGGGGAAGCATTCAGGTGACAATAATGACAGATGTTACCAATAACATGAAGGATGGCCTTGTTCCATTCAAGTGTCCCTGTAGGCTGTGACTGTGTGACTGTTTCAATCTGCACTCAAGGAACCTGAGTGGGCATACCCCAAATTCTATGAAGACAGACAGATGACAGAAGGCTCGAATGAAAGGAAATGTTATCGAATTAATAAAAACACAAAATGGCAAAGTTGAATGGAAACTGAATCAAACAATAAGCCATGACGCATCTGTCTGCAGCATCTCCTCAAACTTCTGCTCTGCTGGGGAGATGAAAAATGTCAGCAATTGAAATGTCAGATCTGTGAAGCCATGAATAGACGGTCACCTTCCTCAAATGAAAACATGAATTCAACGTCACATCATATCAGGATTTCCACTTAACTTTGGCTTATTTGGGGTTTGATTGGAGATGTTGTAATAACGCCATCCCAATTTCGTGCCTGGACAAAATCCATTCTTACTTGCGGCATTCCTGTTGCCCGATGCAAACTAGCATATACTCACAGCTTTGCTTTGGCATTGTATTCAAATGTGCCATACAAAAACTTTCCATGGTATTCAGTTTGAATGCAGCATAACAGGTTGCAGTCCGGCTGCAGACAGACAATCTTGTCATTGTTACATGTTACAATGATCCCTGCATTTGTCTCTGAAAAATGAAGAAATGCTTTAACCTTGTCCGTCATAATGCAGTCATTGAGTTTGTAAAGTTATGGAGCAATCTGTGACAAAATATTCAAACACAATTCAGGATATTTACAGGGGACATTTACATTTAATTTCCTTTAAGGAGAAAGTCGGTCTACTGGATCATGATGTGGTTGGATAAAGCTCTAATACAAGCCAAGTGCTTTTATGATGGAAAACGTGCCAGGCTGTAGTAGTCTGCATCAGCAGCCATGGGCACCAGAGTCAGACTAGAGTGACATTTTTGGTCAAACGTTACAGTTGGAATTAAAGTGACAACGGTGTCTCCGAAGGCCATTTCCCAAAACCTCTACACCACACCAGCGGCTAATAGCTAGAAATGTAATCTGCTTGGCAACTGTATTCTTTTCTGTGTTTCATGTTTTGATTTTTTTTTTCTGTTTCTCACTCTTTCACTCTCAGTGGGATTCCGGGGAAGAAGTGTGGAGTCATTGTCTTTACAGCAGAGGAGCTTAGTAACTGCCGGGTCAGTACCGATGCATGTGTTTGTCGCCCCTCTTTTAAGCATATTTGTTTGTTTTATTAACAACGAGTCGAGTTGTGATGATGGGATGATTTCCTCAGGTTAATCTGTGAATGACTTCATTTGGAATTCATTCATTTTTTCAATGTTTGAATAATTAACGCTTGCTGTTGTGTTGCTCCGACTTCCCCTACGCTTCTCTAAATGTGTTTAAGATGAACAGTCAAGATTGTGTACTCTCTTACTATTCCCTGGAATTCTAATATATCAATATCCATGTGCATGAGTGTGTATATGTGTGTGCATATCTTGGTTGTGTTTAACATCATCACTACCCTTCCCTTCACAAGTGATGATTTGTGGGTGTGCAGAATGACAACCCCTGTCTGTCACAACCAGCTTAGGCTTGTAGGCATCCTCGTGGAGGATATGAATAAATGGTCTCATTAAGGGTCATCAATCTGTCAATCTATACATCCATCCCGTCGTGTCACATGCATCTCTACACAGAAGCAGTAGTAACATTAATTCTCATTAATCACTATAAACATTCATTCATATGTATGAAGCTATTCCCCTGCCACTCCGACTACATAACATACAAGCTATTATAGAATGTGTTTCTCTAACTTAAATTCTAGCCTAAATTCTGATCACTGTTATATATGTATACAGCGGTAATTAAGCCATTCCAGCTGCTGGTATCTTGCAGTTTGGTACATACTTGCATTACTATTATGCACAAATTTCTCTCACTTAAAGATTTTTTCCTACATGTCCATCAAAAATCTCTGGCAAGAAATTGGGAGTTGATTAAGTTGATGTTTAACTAAGGCTTCATTTCTTCTTTTTCAGGATATAGCTACCATGCAGTTGTGTGCCAACAAGCTGGACAAGAAAGACTTTTTTGGCAAGTCGGACCCCTTCTTGGTTTTCTATCGGAGTAATGAGGACGGAACGTGAGTTTGCACATATACGGAGGAGCATGTTCAGTTTTCTTCAAAGATTTGAGCGATTCTAAGAATTATTCTAAAAATTCTATGGATTACTAGAAGGGATGAAAACAAATATGAATAAATGACTCAAATATGGACAAAAGTGATATTTTCCAAGAACAGCTGGAGGTGGAATCGCTCAACTCTCATTATGTATCAAGTTTTCTTTTTATCAGCTGTTCACAAAAATCATATCAAACAAAACATATCTTACAACTCAATACCAAAGTTCCTAAAAGACTTTCTTTTTCCACATTCAATATAAAATTATACCTTTGATGACTATTTAAACCGCTCCTAAGTATCAGGAAGCTGTAAAGAAATTGTAGAAGAAGACACCTCGCATTCTGTGATGAATGCAGAGCTGAATTTTGGGTGTCATTGATTATTCAAAAAAGGACACTTTCATACTGGTACCTAACAGCAGTCTGGGTACCGTTATCTAGCCTGTAGAGGTCTTTGTGACCCTCCAAATATCTGCCTCCCAAGACTGTCACTGAACCTCTGGAGGTCAATTTTTATGGATCTGGCAGTACTCCTACAGTTCCTCTTCATACCGAGGAGCAGATACCGGTCCTGCTCCTGAGTTGTTGCCTTTCTAAGGCCCTGACCAGCTCTCCTTATGTAACATCTCATCTCCTGGTATCTCCTTCACGCTCCTGAGAATGTGAAGGGAGACACAGCAAACCTTCTTGAAACAACTTATGGATGTTCAATCCTGGACTACCTGTGAAACCTAAATGGGCCAGAGGTAAAGCATCCTGCTACTAGTAGCGAGAAGGACTCACAAAAAGTGGTGAGGAAAGGTGAGGAGAGAGAAATGGTGTGTGACCACCACATGTAGAACCAGAACCTTTTTGGGGTTGTCCTGCTGTTGCAACACCTCGTGTCACTTTCCTTTGGCCCAAAGCAGGTGAGACTGACTCACAATCCATATGTGTCTTAACCCGACGGATCCATGTTCCAGAAGTTTAACTGACTTGGTGTTTTACTGTGATGATTAAGTATTTTTTTGAGCAGTGTAGTTGTGTTACATTTGAAAAAAACCGATTTTAAGGTCTTTTATATTGACCGATAGAAAACCGCATGAATTTCTAGTGTTTACACATGGCCACATGTGATCACAAAGCTTTCACAGTGGTATTTGTAAGGATTCATATGTGGAAACCATGGGTTTCAATGGGTTTTTACGGACAGGATACACATGGTTATATGCTTGGATTTTATAAGTAAAACCCATAGGTTCTGTATGTAACCACGTAGGTTTCAGATGGGAATTTACACGTAAATGTTTCACAACCAAATGTTAACAATGTGGAAACACATTTTTCTCTTTAAACATGCAATCGCCAGATGTATTCACATTTAAAATTTAAGCACATCTGGATATTGCAAACATCGGGTGAATTTGACAATGAATCTAATATAAAATTGTGATTTAATAAATTTGCTTCCAACTTAAAATATAATTTCACCTCATTATCCAACAATATTCTCATTTTTCATTAACACCTCAAACCAACTTTATTTCCCACCAGGCCTCAGTGTAATTAATGTTTCAAAATCTACATGTCCTAATGCATTAAGAACAGTTTCAGCATTGTTTTATTTATTAGCTTCAACTCTATTTTTAATGTTTTGGTATTTCAGGTGATGGCTATTGCTTGTAGCCATAGTTAGACTAGATGTCCGTGCCAATAATCATCTGGTGTTCTGACTTTCCTTTACCTTTACCTCATTTTATTGCTCTGCCTTGGAGACATGTTTGGCTCAATGGAAACCTAATCAGTAACTCTATCATGTCTCCCAGACATACTAGACGTAGAAAAGGACGTAACAACCAGCAATATTTTCTGGTAGCTGCAGATAAATGAGGCGTAATCTTCAGAGACACAATGTGAGCATTCTACCTGTGCCCTCCTTTCATGACTCTTACTTTGCTGGCAGGTTCACCATCTGCCACAAGACGGAGGTGATCAAGAACACGCTGAACCCAGTATGGCAGCCCTTCACCATCCCTGTTAGAGCTCTCTGCAACGGCGACTACGACAGGTCAGAGATCATTTTTCAACGATGAGAAGAATGAACAAAACAGGAAAGAACAGTTAAAGCTGAAAGTAAATGTATTTTAATTTTATGTAATAAAAAGTCTGTGTTATTGGCATAAAAAAAATAGAATAGTATATTTCCTAGATGTCAGTGAAGTGGTCAAATCGGTTGTTACTTTCAGTTCAGCTGTTCCATTGGTCGGTACAGCTGTCAGTCTGGTTCAATAACTGTGATTGGCCGGAAGTTCTGAAAAGGGAAGATCCTACATCAATATTGGCGGGGACGCCAAATGGGACAAAATTCAAATTTCAGTGAGTGTGTGTGTGTCTGATAATTATAAAGTTCACACTTTAGCATTATCAGAATTGCTTTTTAGGAATAAAATAAGAGGGTTTGAAAAGTCGTGTTACAAAGCGTGAGCTCACACGCGCTCAGACACTTTTAGCCTCTGTCTGTCCCTGACTCTGGCTGGGCGCTGTGTTGGTCATTCCTAATTACACCAAAATTGTTAGTCTTTTGTTTGCGATTAATATTATTAAGTGCTTTCAACACAAATGGTTATATTGTTAAACATAACTATTACTACTATCACTATTATAACATAATGTATTGAATAGCTATCTTTTACAATTATATTATTTGGGGGGACACTCTGTGAAAGGTCGGGGACATGTCCCCCCCTCCTTCCCGGCCTATTTACGGACTATTCCAACTGTTGAGACTAACAGGACATATTAATTTTTGAATTGCTAAAGAGCGCATGACAAGGTGAAAATTGAAAAGCGTTTTTTTCAACCGGTTGTACGCTTCCACCAAAACAACCACCACATCCAACACTGATGATGTATTTTCCCATTACGTCTTTGGCGGAGACGTATCAGGACATATTAACGTTTACCATACATAAGAAAACTGGTCAAATGCGTCAGAGGCCACCTTGGCAAGGGGTTTGTATTGAGCAATTTGCCGTTCGCTAAAAATGCAATTTAAAACCAAGTCTGAAGAAGGTCCAAGAAGAGGATTTCGCCTCCACTAGGTACTAGTTACTTCTTAGGACCACAGATTATTCCGTGGAACTGTCAAACTCTCGTTGAACTGTCCAACTCGTCCATCTGTAAGTGACTTTTGTGAATTCCTATTATAAGAAGAGGATATTGCTACGCGCACAAGCTACATACAGGCCTACAACGCTTCTGTTGAGTGCCCGGGTGTGGGTTTGTATATTTGGGCCAACATACTTAATTGAAAACAAATGCTGAAGGACATTTTAGTTCACTCTACTGAATGAATGTGGTAGATATAGGCTAAATATTATTTCACATACAAAATAAATAACTTGTTCTCATAGTTGTGCTCATTGCAGGTGATTTTTAGGTTTATTTCGGGGACTATGATTTTGCTTTAATACCCTACATTTATTTGGTTACCTGAAAAAAGCGGACATTTAACTTATTGTCTTATTTGAAATGAATACTTCTAGTTTGTTTTGAAGAGTTGTCTGAAGTCAGTCATTTAAATTATAGTGTATTAGGTTATTGCTTTCGGTAGAGTAGTGAAAGCCCTACTCGGTTTAGGTAAACCATAAAGGTAGGTACCTTAAAACTAAACAAACCAAAGTACCCCATAGTTCAGTTGCAGTCTGACATATTGGCGATGGGATGCTAAAAATGTAATCAGATTTTCATTGCTGACAATAGTATGAGCTTAATACATTGCTGTGTCCTGTAAATGAATACATAAGGTTCAATGATTAGAGAAATAATAAGATGCAGGCTTGTATAATGTGGATGACATCACCAGGCTCAGGTTGCTGGGGCGGTCAGAATAATGCCAGCAGTCGGTCATGGTGTCCCAGCGACCAGCACTGGTGTTATTGAGACTGAATCGGCTTTGACACTACACTCATATATTCAGATTCCGATTAAAGCATGCTGCCATTAGTCATCACGAGTACAAGATAAAACAAATTCTATAGGTGCACTTATCCTTTTCATGTTCTGGGGATATTTCAGTTTGTGTAGTTTTCTGTGACTCACCTTCACGTTGGTCTTATTTTATTTAATCTGGTGACAATAAGCTTTTTCAGGCTCTGCACATTAAGGGAAGTTTCCTCCAGAAACTACAGAAACCAGATAAAGGCACAACTACAAGAACGTTTTTTTTCACTTCGTTTAATATTGCAAGTCGGCTTCTTTTTTTTCTTCTAATATCTGTCACCTGCTCATAAAACTCACTCATTGGGAAACTTTTGGTGAAACTTGAAAAAAATTTCAATCCATAACATTTTGAAGTGAAGCCAGATAGAATGGCTTCCCCCCCACATTTTTAAAAGTTGAATATAAGGCTGTTTCTAACACTGTCTGGGAAGTGCTTATTAACTACTTGACAGATTGCCATGAAAGTGAGTGGAAGGGTCTGGCATATGCCAAAAAGGAAGCCGCAAAATTTTGGATTGGATCCATATAAAGAAGTTGATTCTTGAGTTTTAATTTTTTTTATTATTTGTTGTTTTTTGGATAAGGGCTAAATTTAACTCATCTTTTGCAAACTTAAAGGTTGTGATCTATTGAATGCACTTATATTGTGGTTTATGCATTGGCTCCATCAATAGGATTGCGGTCTAGGCACACTGAATCATATAGCTACATCAGGATGTAAAAATAATACATTTTCATAAACGAGGTGTCTCAACTTGCGATAAAAATACAACCGCTGGTGGGCCTTTGCACAAACAGCAACAGTCTTGGCATTAAATATGAATTTATCAATTATTTTACCCTGATATTTTGTACTGTGGTAAAACTTCAACAGTCTGGTCATGGATAAAAACAGAAGGAATCAGTGGGGGCTACTTCCAGAAGTCTATAATAAATATCTTGTTTTGGACATATAAATATTAAGGTGAGAGCACTCAAACCAAATACTAAAATCATCCACTACGGAGCCGTGATCAATATCGCTGTCACTGTGTAGTGACAAAATCACTGAGCTATCCTAAAATGTTTTGGCACGTCTGCCGTCATGCTGACTTCTGGCTGTTGTTGGTGTATAAAACACATATAAGCAGTGAGAGGACACAACCCTGAGAGGAGCCGATGGAAGATTAAATCCCACTAGCTAAAACACCACTTATTCTCACCCTCTGATATCTGTCAGTTAAAAAGTCAACAGCCATCTTATTGAACCCGGATTGATCTTTGGATGATTGTGGTCAGGCGATCTGATACAAAGTGGGGGTGTATGACGGTATAAGCTGAGGAAAAGTCCATATAAAGTAGCCATGCAAGTTTTTTGCCCCTTTATATGGCTCAGGACAATGTTAAGTCAGTGCTGAAATCATCCTCAACACCCCTAACTGCCCAGTAGGCAAACTAAGCAAATTGGAGTGGGTCTACAATGTACTGAGTTGCCCCCCCGAAAAGAGTTCTCCTTTTAAGATCCTATCTATCTTTTTTCTCCATTATGAGAGAAGAGAGATCCACCGACTGGAAGTCATTCAGGGTGGTGGGTCTTCTCTTCTTGAACAAGGGTACAATTACCGAGTCAATCCTGAGATGACGGACCCTATGATGCTGAAGAGACTACATAAAAATTTAAGAAAAAATAGCAGCCAGATGCTCTGCACTGTCCTCAAAGAGACTGCCTCCGGACCTCGACCTTTCCTCTCTCGACACTGTCTCTGTCGATGGGCCACTGTATTCCTCTCGTTCTGTGACAGATACTGGTCAGTCACTCAACACTCTCTAAAGTTTTAGCACTTGCAAACAACAACAACTCACTTCCAAATCTTCTGCCAGATTCCAGATGTCACATTGCACAGCAGAGATGAGGTTTATAAGACTTGGTCCCAAGTATTCCTGAACCCAGGCATGGTAGTGGAAAGACATGGATGACTCATAAATAATAACTCTAACTCCAAAAGCAATGTACCTCTGTGTTAGAATGTACGTATAATGTAACCACTCAACTTAAAAAGATGGAAGGAGGTATCTATTTGAAAACATTGTTTCTTAATCTTACCAAGATATTCCATATGTCTTGAGAAGCTCAAGCTCATCCTTATAAGGTACGGCATATACCACTCGTAGGTGATGATTCAGTTTATTGACATGCTTAAAACACAGTTACTCTGTAAATAATCGCAAATAAGACATTAAATTAATGCTCTGTATCCTCAACAAACTATCATTAAGTACACTCCCTGCTGATATCTACTTACCATCTTGCTAAATGATGTTGAAATCAGATATCTGTCCTTTTAGAGAGATTTAAGAAGGTCACACAATGATAAGTTCGTGTACATGTGCATGTCTAATATATTTGAGATATTTAAGACAATGTTTGGACCTAGAAACTGAGTCTGTGCAGATCTACAGCATAGAAATAACCAATGATATAATAAAAAAAATTGTATTCTTTAGTGCTCAAATGCACATAAAATAGCTCACCTATGTGATATTGGGATGTCACACACAGATCCAAGGCTACCACACAAACATTTTTGATAAATTTAGTACATAAAAACTCAAAGGTTTAGAGAGCTCATGTTCTTTATACCATAGTGGGATTTTCTGTAGTGTCTCGCTGGAGACTCTGACGTTGCCGGATGTAGTAGCATTGTTATCCATAGCATTGTTATCCTCAATAACAGAGGAAGTAGCGGCACTATGTTATAGATGCACAAAATGGCTTTAGATTAAAGATGAAATTTTGTTCAAATATACATTAAACTATTTGTACACGTGATATTCTGATTTTACACAATCCAACACCAAACACCTATCAATGGCTTTATTACATACAAAGGCCGAGATTTTCATGTTCGCTTTTGTTGCGCGAGATTTTGCCACCATGCTTAATGTGCTTCATGGCACTGAAATGCACTGATGGGATGTGGGCCGCCATAAAATCCATTCTTGAAAGGAGTTTTTATGTCCAGTTTCAAGCTGCATTCTTGTCAGAGGACTATTAAAGTGAAATTGCAGTAGGGGTTTGCGATAGAGTTCAGGGAGAGGGGGAAAGTAGAGACTTTGCCTACATGTATCAATCACTTTTGCAAATGCTGGAAACCGATTATTGAAATAGAGGAGATCATAAAATCTGCATCCAAATTTATCCAAATGGATAAAGACAGCCATGGGAAAAGTGCCTTCATCTGTCCCTTAGGCCTTTATCTGTTCAAGGTCATGCTGTTTGAACTTAAAAATGTCCCTAATACCTTCCAAGGGCTGATGGAAGTAGTCCTTGGAGACCTATGGAAAACAATCTGTTTTGTATATTAGAATAATATCATAATTTACTCTGATGCAGTAAAACAGCATCTCTATGATTTACAAGCTTACCTTGACAAGTTTCGAAAGGCTAACTTTTAGGTTAACATGAAGAAGAGCCAGTTCTTCAACACCTCACTGAAGTTCTTGGGCCGTGTTGTTTCCTCTGCTGGAGTAGAAGTTGATGCTGAGAAAGCAAAGACAGTGCAGAACTTTCCTTTCCCTCAAAACATCAGAAGAGCCATTCCTTCTTGGAATGGCTGGATGGTACCATCACTTTATACCGGCCCTCTTCCATCCATTGGTTACACTGATGCCATTGATGTGGGTTTGGGTTTTCTTGGCTCAACTTTAAACCTTTTCCGTATATATGTCAGTCAGTTGAGGCAAGAGAGAGCGATAGGAGTAAGGAAGTCTACGTCCGTTGGAGCTGCACGCTCAGTAGATCCAAAAGTTAGGTTGAAAACTCTTCCGCTGGACCCATCAGTTGCACACAGCTGTCGTCCAACTAACTGTACCCTTATGACTTCACATCTATCCCCTCGGTCGCTTCATAAGGGCAACGCACTGCTGTACAGAGACCTGCTGTCACATCCACCCCAAAGCGAAAACCTGGACTGGTTCTCTGACTGACTGGACTCACAGGGCTGGCCTCTGAGAGTGAAAGCCAACTAAA
Source organism: Lophius piscatorius (assembly GCA_009660295.1). Taxonomy (NCBI): domain Eukaryota; kingdom Metazoa; phylum Chordata; class Actinopteri; order Lophiiformes; family Lophiidae; genus Lophius; species Lophius piscatorius. The sequence continues at coordinate 99,920 of VRLP01001803.1, read as the reverse complement.
CAACAAAACTAAACTAAACATAGTTTTTTTTTCCCATTAGAGTTTATATTTTTGTGTGGGATGATATAAACTGATGAACTGATTTCTTTTTATTTATTTATAGCTGATCATAATAAACCCAGGCCTTCTGAGGAAAACATGGGGAGGGCAGTTTTTGTTGGATTATCTTTGTTTTTGGTCTAAATTAATAATAATAATAATAATAATACATTTAATTTATAATGCACTTTACATTTGGATCAAATCTCAAAGTGCTACAAAGCAAAAGCAGATAAATTGAAAAGCAGATAAATTGAACTTTAAAAGGTTGTTGAATTTATTTCTGAAGGGCTTTTGATCTAAATGAAAATCCAAAGTGTATATTTATGTTGGATTTATTTTGTGAACTAAATTTGAGACTGAGATTCGTCCGGATCTTTTTTCGGTTGGAATTTTTATAATAAATGGCTATTCTTTCATTTTAAAAACCTTGTTGTGTGGTTTTGTGTAATTCATGGTTATGATCCTTTGGTGTCTAGTGTTTTTTTTTTTTAACACAACTTATGTCCTAATGTGAATTTTCATTATTTATATCAAAAAAAGACACTAAACAAACTAAAAAAAGCCTGGCTGGCACCCCAAACAAAAAAAGGAATAAAGTCAATCTGCCTTTCTAACCTCGTCTGAGGTGATCCTAATATCCTAATAAAACAATAAAACAATTATGACTGTGCAAGGAGTACACAAAAAATGTATTCAAAAATTACAATTAAATGTTCATAATCTTGTCAAGCGATACATTTGCATCTATCAGAATGTAAAAATGGGTGGATTTTGTGGGCCTCCACAGTAAAACTTCAGTGCAAATTCTGTATTAGCTATAATGACATTATTGACTGCTGTGACCTCCCAGTGCGACACTATTGAATCTGTGACTGTGTAATTGCTCTGTTGCTATAGTATGATTGAGTTTTAAATTAACTTCTCAGAACTCCAGGATCTCCTGCTTTACTGACGTGACGGAGATGATCTAGTAAAGAGCAGATGTTGGAAATAAGATATAATCTTCCTCTTTCAGGACTGTGAAGATAGATGTCTATGACTGGGATCGAGATGGAAGGTAATGCCGTCCGTATATCTCCCACTCTAGCTCTGTGAGTCACATTGATCATTGTTAAATGTCAGACGCAAATGAAACACCTCCTGGAATTTAAATCAGGGAAACTTTGAATGTTCTGGAAAGAGGTCAAACTGAAACTGAGAGATTGGCAAAAGCACATTTTTTAAGGACAACTTTAATAACTTAGACCTTTTTTATTAACCTCTAAAATTAATTAAAAAATCATGAATTTTATTTTACGTATGGATACAATTCAGCTGATCATTACATCGTATGAATCGATGAATGGTTTTAGTCAACTTTGATAATTCTTCCCTGCTCCCACCACCTTTCATTGAATGTACATTTGTCCACGATTGAGCCGATTGCTGAGTCATCATCTTCTTTTTTCATATTCAAAGCCTTCAAAGCTTCTTTCAAATTGTTCTTTCTCATAAAATATAGATAACAGCCACACCACAACCCATCACTCAGAATGTGTGTTGACAATTCCACGTACACACTAGTAGAAAGTTGCTGTATTGTTTTGGGCTATTAGCTGTAGTAATAACATTTTAGAAAACATCAAAAATAAATAAAGTAAAAACTGAACAAATATAGAATTGCTCATTATTTCTGCCCGACATAGAATTTGATACCTTGCCTCAGACATATTACCAACTATGTTTATGATATTCTATCATTTTGGAAGCGTTTGCAAGCCCCATCAAGATGGAGAAAGAGAAATGGATAGACACAAGACATGACCATTGACACTAGGTGGGTTTATATGGGAAACTTTTCTCCTTTCCAAATTAAACCTTTCCCAATTGCAATGTTGGTCGCCTGTTTACATGACTTTTGACCTTTTCCGACCCGGTGTTTACATGCATCGACTCATCAAAATCGGAAACACATGCAAACGATCCACATTCCCACCACGGGAATGTGGATCGTTTGCATGTGTTTCCGATTAGATGAGTTATCGGTGGCGATAATGCTTCGGTGAGCTGGGTGCCAACCGCCAACATGCACCCAGAAGAAGAATACGACAAAGAGAACGTGCGCGAAAGTGACTTATCACCCATCTAATCGTCCAAATATGTTAAAATTTTCAAAGTTGCAATGAATGAATCACTCTCCGATGCAGACCGGTTACTGTTTTGAAGTCGCCGTATTTAAATTGGTTGCGGCGCTAAGCGGAGCCTTACATCACGACACTGGGCATACGCAGTTACAACTCAAACAGAAAGCGCTCCGATACAGCGTTTACATGCAGCGACTGGCTATCGGAAAGGCTTTCCGAAATGATTTAGACTACCTCTTGCACAGGTATAAAATCTAATTCAAAAGGTACTTTCCATTCGGAAAGGGGTGTTTACATGCAGTATTCGCTTTCAGATTAGACGTCTTTTCCGAATCTAATCGGAATTGTGCTGTCCATGTAAACCCACCTACTAATGGGCCATATCATTAAAGAAGACCATCTGCGGGGGATGTAGCTCAGCTCATGATCGGAAGGTAGCCCTTCAAGCCCCAGAAAATCTAGACACAGCTCCTTGAGCAAGACCCAGGTTCAAAAGCAGGGAACAAATTTCACTATTTATGGGTCTACGTATTTATTTATGTCAATTATCAATATTGTCTTGGTCCCACTTTTGTAGTAGAACTACCATTAGCTTTTTTGTAGGCTCAGACAACACGATCTAGCGTTTGTTCCTTTGAGCAGTGAGCCTTTGGCCCTCATGACCTTGTCAGCTTTTCAACAGTGGTCTTTCAATACCAGTATTTGGGTATGTGGTTAGGTGATAAGAAATTCGATGTATATGTTGCAGACCTTGTCAGGAATCTACATAAAGTTTGGCTTCTTTTTTAGAAATAAATCCACTGCTTGTAACTTATAATGGTTACATTTTGTACATGCATGCGGCTTCTTCCATTTTTACGTAGACTTGATTCAGTGTGGCATTCATCACAACATCGCATTACATTCACTCATTTCTGCATTCTGTATTATTTGATGGGCTGGACCTCACCGACAACCCACAGACAATAGCGCTGCTATATTTTTTATCTATTAAGCAAATTCGGTAAACTTCCAACTTACCTTTGTACCCTTCTCTGTTTCAGCTCTGGTAGTTACCAGCTATTCTCTTCTAAGTTGTTGCTTTTCCATGCACCTCATGTTTCCACTGATCTGGGAAAAAATGCATTTTCCTACTCTGCACTATGGGCTTGGGAACATCTTTCAAATGACAGAAACTCAGTCCTGATAAGATAAATGTATAACTTTAAAGGCATCAGGAAAAATTTGGTGATGGAGACATGCTTGTTTTTCTTGAGAGGCCACCATGTATGAATAGCTCTTAATTATTTTACAGTGGACTATTTGCATCATTTTTGTAGGTGTTGTATTTGTTGCACCTCAACAAGACTTCCTGGTTAAAGAAAAGGTAAAATTAAAAAAAAAGTATATTAAATTCCTCAGACCAGTTTGGAATTGAGTCTACTAACCGTTGCAGACTGGGTACAACAGTTCACAGTCATAATGATGACCCAGTCATCTAGCCATTAATTTGGTTCTCAAATCCAAGCTTATGCCCATTTTTCCAAGTTTTAATACATCGACTTTAAAATTTTTACTACCTGCTTGATATTTCTCATTACTGACTGGTGCAATGATAATTAAATAATGTGTAATTGCATTGGTTATAAAGTTATGGCTGCTTTGTGTTAATTACAGCGTTACATGTTTTCTCTAACCTTGTCTCCGTGTTGGGTTGTTATATCCTGCAGCCATGACTTCATCGGCGAGTTCACCACCAGCTACAGGGAGCTGTCTCGGGGACAGAACCAGTTCAACGTCTATGAGGTGAGACATGACGCTTTTACAGCATTTTATAAAACCATTTAATTATAGTGACTTGTGGGAGTTTATAGTACAGCAAATGGAAGTGAAAATTATTTTTGATTTATTTGAAAACTTGCCCCTGGTCTCCTCTGCTATTTGTTATCGTTAACAAATAGAGGACTAATTAAATAAATGGAGGACTAATATCAGTCAGGTCAATCTGCTGAGTGGAATCGAGTAAAGTAAAATGCTATAAAGTGCCAAGTTTGAAGGTGTCTCATTATTTGAGGTCACCCTGGTTTAGTTCTTCAAACTGATCTTTCAAGATTTTACTAGTCTTGCTCCAAGCTATAGAACAGAACTGGTAACTCTTTACAGCGGGCCAATTGGTCGAAGGTCGAGGGTCAACTCAAAAGGTGTCTGCCTTTATTTTAGAATGACCAACCTGAGGAGATCAGGCCCACAGAATCAGTGCCTTATTTTAAATCCCTCCGTAGAGCACACTTCTATAGACTTGCTTTTATGGGATGTCATCCTTTTCATCCTTTGACTTATTGTTTTCATGCTAATATAACAATCTCATCATCTACTTACATCCGCATCTTCTATTCTCTTGTATTTGACTTATCTTCATTTATTTCTTTTCCATCTTTTATTGTTTTTATCCCTTTTTATCCCCTATTTATTTCAAGGCTTTTTATTACTTGACATTTTTGTCCTCTAGTGTTTAAATATTTTAACTGTGGCCTAAAGGGTTTGTTTTTCCTCTGGCCACCTTCTGACTCTCACTTTATTGCCTTGTCTATCAAAATACTTTTTTAAAAGGGCTATAAATATATAAGTTTATTATTATTACGTCCCCCAAAAGTCAGGGATATTGTGGAATCATCATCGTCGCGTCCGCCGCAGATCTTTCGTTTAACGTGATAAATCAAAAAGTATTACATGGATCCCTTTCAAATTTTATACCCAGATAGACATTAGTGCACAAACAACCGGGAGCTTTTAACGAAACAGTTCACAAAATAACTTCCTGACCGTTGGTTCAATTCAGTGTTAATTTAGTGTATATGAATCAAATCGATGCAACCCAACTTGTGTATGTTCTGTTTTACTCTAATACTTCATATTTTACTCACTAGGGAGGAGCTTTTTATGGGAAACACTGTTTTTTAGACATCTGCCTAATCGTTGTTCGTCTTTTGGGGCATATGAATTGATTAGAGGAGATCTATCTATTATTAATTGTTTTACTCTAAAGCACGTATTTTACTCACTAGCTGGAGATTCTTCACAAAAAACTTTTTTGCAAACATAACTTCCTAACCATTGGACCTATACAAATGTTATGCATACGATTGGACTCGAGGAGATCTATCTTGTATATCATACAAAAAAATTCTGTTAACATAACATAACATTTAATTTCAATAAGTTCCACCAGGGGGATTGCTTTTACAACACAGGGGATTCGGGACTTCATGGGGACATGCATTTGATATCGGTGACGACAATATAGGTCTAGTTAGATTACGTTATTTCAATTTCATGCCAATAAAAGCAAACAAACAAAAACAAAAAAAAATGAAGATCTGACTTCATCTCATCTGACTTCAGTGTAGGGGAAAGAGATTATTACCACAACTACTACTAGGAATAATAATAATAATTATTATTATTATATTAATCTTTATATGTAGCCTATATCACGTTTCAAAACAAAGTTCAAATGCTTTACTGTAAAAAAAAAAGAAAAAAAAGAAGTTGACCCAATAAAAGCAGTGAAATTAGAAGGGTACATTAAATAGGATTAAAAGACACCAACAGTGACAGTAGATAATAATAAACATTTTGGCATTGAGACTGTATGTTTAGAATACAAAAAGCTATTCTTGAAAAACTATGTTTTGAATGATTCTGAAAAAACCTCAGCTCTTCAGGCAGGGAGTTCCAGAGTTTAGGGGTCCCGACCAAAATACTGCTCAAATTTAGTCCTGAGGCGGGACTGAGACACCACCAGCTGAGCTCTGTCTGAAGATCTGAGACTGTGCCCAGGATCAAAGGGGCGGAGCAGCTCAGAGATGTAGCTGGGAGCTAAGACGTGAAGTGCTTTAAAAGTAACAAGTAAGATCTTAAAAATAAACTCTGAAATGAATAGGTATGCAGTGAAAAGAGCATAAAATAGGACTGATGTGGTCTTGTGTTCTCATGTTTGTTAAAGCCTGAGCTGCTGCATATGGAACCTACTAGTAGCTGGTTCCCTCAAAGGTTTCCTACAGCTGGGGCCGTGAGTCTCACATTTCTACGTCGAGAAGAGTTGTATGTAATTAGAGATTCCTGGGGCCGAAATGATGGCTCATCCAAAACTTTAAAAGGGAAAAAAATTTCAACTGAGCTTCATTTTGGACTGAACTGCAAGCTGACTTGGAGACGGGGGTTCAATTAATAAAAACGGATAATATGGTGTTCAAAGTTCAAACACACAGGACATAAAGGCAAACAATCAAAAGGGTGCACAAAAATAAAGTTTAGTGACAAAGCTCTGAAGAACAAAATAGGTGAAGCATATTTAAACCAGAAGCAAAAATGATATCAATCCAGAAACAAAGGCAAATAGTTGAAAATAACAAAGTACCAAACAATGATCCACTAGGGAAACAAAAACTTGCACTGAGAGGATTCGGGGAGCTCAAGGGGAGCAGGACGCAAGAGGTGTTGACAGGAGACAACAGAGACTGACTGACAAGAAGGGTGGGCGGGACACTGACTAACAAGGTTTCAGATTCAGTAATCAGGGAGGAGATTTTCAAGGAGCTGCTGGTCTATACCAGGAAGCGGGTTTAACAAACTCTGAGTTGATCCCTCAGCTCTGTCTTGATCAATCCTGAAATAAGAAACTCAGAATTTTCAGTTCCGGAACGGCTGATCTGAGTTTGTTCAATCAACCCTGTGTTTGTTTTCTCTGAGTAAAATTGGCCACCAGGAGTTTCAAAAGCCGTCATCAATGGAGCTCAGATACGGTGATTAACCACGGCAACCATGGCAATAGAGAGAAAACTGGCGTGGGAGAAAATTGCTGCCTGAGTGAATGTTTCTACTAGTTTTACTACATTTTCTCTAAATATTTCACCACCTTTTCAGATTATAGGTGGTGGAATGATATTGAACTGACATTTATTTTCATTTATGAGAACTAAGCGCATGTAAAAGCAGATGCGGATGAATGGCTGATTGGTTCATGATTATACCTCACTTTGGTTTTATACATATTTATAATATCAGTTAGTAACTATTTTTTCAGTAGCTTTAATATCAAATATTCATTGATGTCGTAGAAACAGGCCCCATGTGGAAAAAACAAAACTGCCGATCATCAAAAAAAACTTTGTTGGGATATGAGAGACATTTCAGATGTACGGTTGGAGAACTTCATTTAGATAAATCAGGGAATCGACGCAGGTTCAATCTGGGTCCTTGTCTTCCTCTGACGTACTATGAGAAATGAGAGACCAACACATCATGTCTGATGGTTCTGCTTCAGGCTTAGAAGGAGGAGGAGTCAGGACCAAACAGGCTTTGTTGAAGTAAACCTGCCAGCCAGAAGATTAGGTTCACAGAGTCAGTTACCATGTTAACTGAATTTACCTCGCTTTCTGCAACGAAAAACCCAGAGTTTCTCTCATCTCAGGCTTAACTACCTCAGTTTCTAAACTCAAACTCAGTTTTCGAAACCCACTTCCTGATCTTGACATTTAACAGATTAAACAATGCAGGTAACCTCAACAATGATATGTACAACCAATCAACATTTGCATGGACAGATGGATTTCTACAGCTATCATTTTACGTCTTCACTACTCTGCATATTAAAACAAAATGTGAGTATCTGTCCACGGGATTATGAAGTGGTTTTACAAGTACCCTTTCAAACCCCAACTTTTCATTCCCAGGTTTTAAATCCCAAGAAGAAAGGCAAGAAGAAGAAATACATCAATTCTGGGACTGTGAGTACACACACCTTTCTCATATAGTTTCTCCTGCTTTTCTACTCCCCGTTAAATATTAAGGAATCATCAAGACTTAAAGATGCCTTTCCTCTCAGGGACGCCGCTTATATTTTCATTCTCGCCAACCCTCCTCCGCTGTTTGTCACTCTGTGTGTGTGTGTTCTTGTTTGTGTATGTGTGCCAGGTTACTCTGCTGTCCTTCAAAGTGGAGTCCGAGTATACCTTTGTGGATTTCATCCGAGGAGGGTGAGTGGAATAATAAGTAGCCTGAGTGTCAATAGCCTCCGTCTTGGTTGTTTGTGTCATTGTGTGTGTGTGTTTGTGTTTGTGTGTGTGGTTTCTGTGAGAATCAGACTTAATTCAAATTCTCTCTGAAGGACAGAAGTTTGCTTCAGTAAATCTCCTCTGCATTTATATTTATTTATTCAGTTCATTCACTTTTAATTATTGCTTCAATTTGTTTTGGATAATTAGACCGTCTACGGGGGGGGGGGATTGTCCTGCCATACTAATGATCCAACCCTCAAACTCATTATACTGGGACTCATTGTGTTTCTGTCTTTGTCGTTTCACCATCTACCTCTCTTTTTATTACTACCTCCATTGTGACAGGACACAACTCAACTTCACTGTGGCCATAGACTTCACAGCATCTAATGGTAGGTCACTGCTGTGATGTATAATGAAACACCTTTCTGGAGGTCTGGAGGTTGAGTCATCAGAAGTGTGTGCTGCTGAAGTAGAAACAACTATAGCATTTGAGCTATTTTATAATTGATGATTTTTGCCTTATTTAATAAAAATATCACAATACTGGTGTTCTGTTTAAATTTGTTATTTTGTTTGAAGAGCCGACATATTTTTAGTGTGAGCATTATTAATATTGAATTAATATTTGATATTGTTTGGATTTATACATCAAGACTCACAACAATTGCATGATTGCATGAAACCTGATTGTTTCAGTGTGTCCAGTGTTTTTTATCACTTCAATTTTTCTCTATCTGAAACTATCAAAATGACATTTATTGAATTGTATATATCATTACAGGCTGGAAAGTGAATTTATTTTTAATAAGCTATAGTATAAAAGGGACTTGACCATTTTCACTTATATAAAGTAACATGACCTTTATTTTATTTTCCTAACAGTGACACCTCTTACTCCTGAGGGTGGGCAGAACGTTGTCTGAACACACAGACACAGTTAGGCTTTTATTTGGATATGATGGAAAGTGCAGTGAATTGTGGAGGCGGCACAGGGTATGCTGGAGTTTGGTATTGGTGAACATGCCTTGTGCTTAGAAGCTAGATGGGATTAAGAGGAATACATTATCAATACAGTGGATGTGTTAGGAGCAGGCATTTAGTCTGGCTAATCAAATGATCCCCTTCCTTCCGTTCCCTTGAAAGAAGGACACTCGTTCCATAATGGAGGACAGAGCGAAGATCTGCTTACACCATGGGGAGAAATGACAGATGGCTCGCAGTCAGATCTCATTTTTGTTTACACATCTGCTTAAATTATGGAAATATTGCATAATGCATACACTATTAATTCCCCCTGATATTCTGGACTTTGATAATCAAGAAATTTAATTTACTTTCCTGTTTGTATAAAATCTGACTATAAATGCTGCAGTTATTTATTAAGTGCATGGCTGCCATATTCGGCCTCGGTAGTAATTAAAATGCAAATAGTAAATGTTACTTATGGGAAACCTGGGTGAAATAAGAAAATTAAATTCTCTTGCATTCTCTTCTCATGAATCAGTGAAACGTTGGGCTTAGTATTTGTCAACTTGACCCAAAAGAAGAGACGGAGAAATATATACTCTCATTCCCTCCTTCACTCTATTGTCTTGTGTGTGTTTTCTTCCAAGGGAACCCCTCCCAGCCCACCTCCCTCCACTATATGAGTCCCTACCAGATGAATGCTTACGCCATGGCCCTGAAAGCAGTGGGTGAGATAATCCAGGACTACGACAGTGACAAGCTCTTCCCTGCCTATGGTTTTGGGGCTAAGATGCCCCCTGACGGCAAAATCTCCCACGCCTTCCCACTGGTAAGACAGTCCCCCTGTAGCAGGGTGTGGTTTAAATTAGGAGCTGTTGCAGAGGCAGCAGCTGGTCGCGCTAGTGGAGGACTCAGCTCATCTGCCTGCCAGCAGGGATCTCCCAGCAGCCCCTCCAGTTTGCCCTCACATCCTCCTGAGGGATCAGGACAACCAGCCAAAAACCACTGGATGTACAGATGACATCAAGCAAACCATCTCCACCTGTTATCGCCATAAGTCTACGATGACTTTCTATTGAAATATTGGTTATCTTTAGTCGTTTGACTTCACGCAGAGAAGTCATATCAGAAGGTTGGCGGTTTGACTCCTGACCCCGGAGTCTCTTTCTTTCCTCATGTGTCCTTGAGGATAGAAGGACACTGAATGTAAAATTGCTGCCAGTGGCTTTTCCGTTGATGTGTTTAGTCCTTGTGTGAGTGGTTATAACACATGTATAGAGGAGCAGTCTCTACCACCAATCTGAGAATGGGTGAAAGCTGAATTTGATCCCAAAGTGCTTCAAGCATAACTGTTCAGACTAGAAAGACCTGATATAAGTACAGCAGGTTACTCATCCATTTACCCCTCAGGCCTAGACAAATACTGAATGCATGTCCAACCCTTAAAAATTGCAGACTTTCATGATTTTGTTGAAAAAGGCAACAGATAATATTTTCTATCTCTGTTGATTTCAGATAGAGAGTGAATCCTTAACAGAAAGTCTACTCTCCAAACATGTAGCAATGAGGACAAAATCAGCGGTGATGAATACTGTGTCTGTCTACTTTTTGCTCCTGACCAGTTATTCATTAATTGTACGCTAGTGGGTCCTTGTTCTCCTTGTAAGCAATATAATATGAAGCCAGTCTCAATCTCTCATCTCATTTACACCAGCTTCATAAACCATGTTGAACTTCCATAAACTTACTGATGTGATATACTTAACTGAATATTGCTCTCAGTAGATAAGGTGGTGAAAACTGTAGTGGTGTAACTATTATCATTGGAGGGACTGTAGATAATGCAGGGTGGTGGTGGTGGTGGTGGTTTTTGGGCAGAGTCTACGTTGAACCACTATCAAAGTTCAACACAGCTCTTTTTACTACTCTTAGCTATTACCCCACCACCGCAAATGAAAAGATAAGTTGAAGGAATGAGGAATGGGGTCTGTCATCACATCCGTCCATCTGTTTATCAAGTTTAGCTCCTGTAGCATGACTCAGTACTGTTTCGAGTTCTTCTTACTACACACATTCACAGTGTGACTGCTGTTTAGGTAATTTTGTTTTTACTGTTTTGTTTGGTTTCCATGGTTACATATTCAACTTATTCTGCAGTGGGATTGGTCTCAGATGAGGGTTTTGGTCTTCAGTTTGGTCTTGGTCTTCAGAAACAGTTCAATATTTTGAACTTTATTTGCTCTATGTCTGAAACAATTATAACAAAACACATTCAAACACGTTTTCAACTTTTACATCCAGAAGTGTGTTTAGGTAGGCACTCATTTTCCTTTGATTGAATAGTCAAATTGATGGACTTGTTTTGCGGCTCCAATTATATTTGCTGATTCGAATTCTGGCATCAAAGTTCTTTTTCAAAATTATGTTGTACGAGAAGTTTAAGTACTCTAATAGTTATAAACCCCACTTGATTCTATTTTATTTATATTTTTTGCTAATCTGTTAATTAAATCCAGGCGCTAAAGTGGGACCTGATGAGAGCACTGCAGGTTACTTTGTCACCATGGTTCTCTGAGTCAAGTGACTCTATCTCCACTCTCCATATGTGCAGTAACAAATTAAAGCCTACTTTAACCACAGAGTATATAATTAGTATACTAGATACATGCATGTACCCTGTACTGATAAACGCTTTAGTAATGTGCTGGACGCTGTCTTTTGCAGAAAGGTGACAATGAGAATCCAAACTGTGTTGGCATAGAGGGGGTCCTTGAGGCTTACTTCCAGAGCCTGAGGACGGTGCAGCTATACGGACCCACCAACTTTGCGCCGGTCATCAACAAAGTGGCAAAGTAAGTTTGTGTGCATGTTTTGCACTGGGGTGACGGTGGATCAGTTGGTAGAGTGGTTTTCCAATTATCTGAACGTCAGGGGTTCAATCAGTTCTTCTCTGAGGTCTATGGGGGTATAAAAGCTGAAAATTAGCCATGTAATAGTTTTAGAGTTATCGCGTGAACACGAAGGATAGGCAGCGGACGTGGAAGGGGTATTGAGTATTCCGTAATATCCCTGTCATTTTGAGGAAGTAATTATTTAATTTATATGATTTATAAAATACTAAACTGAAATCTTTCTAGATTATTTACATTCTTAGGTTGTGTAGCAAGAGAGAGGGAACAGAGATACATCTTACTATAAAAGTATTTGGTTTACATGGTCTGAACAACAACATAAATCAGCAATTGATAAGCAAGATAAAATAAAGTGTTTACTTTTTATTACAAAGCTATCGAAAATATTCCACTATAGTACGCTTGTGAAATATTTGGCTACATACCGTTGACCAGTGAGAGAGAGAAAAAAGAAAAAAAACTTGGCAAACATGTTTCCTGGACATGCAATACTCAAAACAACAAGCAATATCTAACGTATTGAAATTACATATTCAAAAATAATTTACACACTCAATAATGAAGCTCAAATTTTGAACATTAATTAACACTGCTAAAATATTAACATCTAAGTTTTGCTAAACAAAAAAAAAAAAAGTTTTCACTCCTGTTGCTCTTAAGTCAAGGAACGCTCAACCTCCGTCCTGAGGGAAGAGTTTAACTCAGAATGTAGCAGATGGTTTGTGGTCAATATTGACCCAGCCCTGTTGAGCCTGGTCAAAAATAGCCATCAAGGTGCTCCCCGGTACATCAATCACCCGAGCAGCTACATTCACAATAAGACTCAGGAGGTCTTTATCCTTGATGATCAGGATGCAATACCAACCAGTCATGGAAAATGTGAGGACAGAATCTGTTAACAAATAACATATAATTGCACTTTTCTTTAAATCTATGTTAAAAACATTTAACTTGATACCAGTTCCCTTAATGAGGGTCTGAGATGACGATTGGGATGGCTTCTTTGGTCTTTTTTGTGTTTAGTTGGAGGAAAACAACTTCAAACCATTCAACAAACTCATCTACCGCGACTGATCCTCAGATCCATCTCTGTGGAGCAAGATAATAATCCTTACTGTGTCATCAGCAAACTTAAGGATGTGCCTCTCTTCATGCTGACCTCTCCATCCATTGGTATAAAGAATATACATACATTGTAGATTTTATCTTCAGAATGATTGTTTTTACTACATATTGTGCAAGGTGCCCTTGGGTGTCTTGAAATGTATTCATGAAAAACTAATATAATATCAAACAGCAGAGGAGAAAAGGACTGAGCCCTAAGGAGAACAAGTCAGTGGAGGTGTGTCTCTGAAGGGAAACTATTCCATTATCTCCCCCGAGACCTACTTGTTAAAAAAAATTTCAATTTAGCCTCCAAAATTGCATTAAAATGACACTTTAAGAGTTATTCCCTTGCTTAAATATGAGGCTGGATAGTAATGAAAGCAGATGAAAAGAGAAAGAGCAGAAGTCGAACATGTACAACAAGTACCCATGTACCCTCAAGGTCTTTATACAGGAAGTGCAGTGAAGTAATGGTGGCAGTCTATACATGCAAATGGTGACATGACATCATCATGACCGATGATGTCATGTCATTTAGCCCTCTTGAAGATCTGATGAAACACTTCACAGAGATGTTCTGAACAATAACTGCAGTCCACCACTAAAAAGGAAGCAAATTTTTTTTAATATCTGGTTTCAATATGCATTTTAAGAGACTCACATCGCTTTTCTGACTCAATTTTCCACGGCCCCTACTACATCATGAGTCTTGGTTTTACAACATGTAACAGTTTTGTGATTATCACTAAATCTGTGCACATTTTTACAAGCAGTTGTTACATTTTTAGTATGTTTTTATGATTTCAGCAGCTTTAAATTGTGACTAAATTGACAGTCTGATCAATCAGACATGGCTGAGGTTGTTCTGGCAAACTGCAGATCATGCATGTGAAGTAAGTAGAGTTTAAAGATGCTAAAAAAGACCAATACAATGAACCATGACTTGAGAAGTACACCATTGAGAATGAGTTGCATTTATTCTGTATAATCACAGAACTACTGTATATTCACATATTATGTAAGATCAGAGAGGCACAAATGAGATCTGGTCTCACTGAAAACCAAAATAAGCCTTTTAAGTGTCTGCTGTGACGGCAGGACTTTCAAATAAAATTTTAAAGCTTTCAAAACACATTCAGTAGGTCTGCTAAATTTAGAACAGACAGCGATGATTATGCATTTTCATTATCTTATCTGATCACAACTTTCATTTTGTTTCTTTTCGGTGAGGTCTGTAAGACGATACAAAAATGAGAGTTCATGAAGCCAGATTCAAAACTAGAAAGCATACCTCCACCACGGTCCAACAGCTTCTTTTTATTAAATATATATAGTGTCACAATAGTTCTGATCATTTCAGGCAAAACCAGATTATTTCTGTCCTCAAGGGAAAGCACTTTTTATGAAATTATTTGTGACAAAGCCATCATCCTATCATGGCTGTACCTTGTGCAAAGAATGGGGATAGATTCTACACACAGTGATTTTGTTGTTTCTTGAACAGAAAATGATTTGGATTTATTGAGAATAAACATCAAAACCTCAACGAGACTCTAGAACTGCTCATGAGGGAAATCATCACGTCTGCATGCAGAACACTTTAGTCAGTGGGTCTGGTACTTACTTTGTGCATTTTGACACCTGATACTTTTAAACAATAATAATTATTGGTACATTTTCTAACTTCAGCCAGAGAAGATGTTGGCCCCAGACCTCATATTTGAAGATATTAAAAATGTAAGAGAATGCAATAACACCCACTCTTTATGCTTATAGCTTGCAACTACCCGGTTCTGTTAAAATTATTGAATGTTCTAAAATCAAAGGAATAAAGCAGTCCTGCAGTCAAAATCCCCCTGTGCATCCTCCAACAAACTACATTGATCTTCCAATTATTTCTGCATCCGTGATGAATGCCTGAGGCCTGTGTGAAGCCTGTAATGTTATTCTCCTGTTATTTACGCACATATTCTTACACACATAACGCTGCTATACGAGGAGAGGTCCGCACAAATATCTCTGGAGTGCTTTACGAACAAAGGCATTGATATAAACACCATCTGCCACCTTTCATAAAACACAATAGAGCTGAATTTAAGTGTCAAAATTTTGAGGAGACTGTTAGAAAATGCATTTATTCCACCGAATAGCATCTCGATAGCTCTGTGGCACGGATCCCTGATATGCTGTTTACATGGAGATGAATGGGACACAATCAGTCACCAGCAATAACTTAATATGCAATTTTTTTATTTCACACTTCAGAACCTCCAGTGTGGCACTAACGGTTTCACAGTAAACATGATAAAATATGGTAATCTAAATTGCCTACAGATGCAGATCCCCTCTGCCTCGGTTCCATCCATCCATTTATTTCCACATATCTGGGGTCGGGTCACAATGGCAGCAGGCTACGAAGGGATTTCCAGACCTCCCTCTCCCTAGCAACCCTTTCCAGCTCATCCTATGGGATCCAAAGGCCTTCCTAGACCAGATGAGATAAATAGTCTCTCCCAGTTGGACGTGCCTGGAATACCTCCAAAGGGAGGCGTCCTGATTGGATGCCTGATAGACCTCAGCGTGAAAGAGCAGCTTCTCCACTCCGTACTCCCTCCAGACGTCTGAGCTCTGCACCTTATTTCAAGGGAAGTATCCAGTTACCTTGAGAGGAAACTCATTTCAGCCGCTTGTATCCTAGACCTCATTCTCTGGGTCACTCAACAGAACTCATGACTATATGCTCCAATCCTCAACTATCGATGAGGGTTGGAGCATAAATGGATCGATACATTGAAAGATTTGTTTAAAACTCAGCTCAATCGTCCTGCCTTGGTTGTTCTTTCATAACTTTCTTTTTTAGTTACATTCTTCCATTTTTGTTTCATCACTTACTCAAACCGTTGAGGCTTTGTGTGTATTTCCTTTCCTTTTTTTCTCTACTCATTCTTTTTGCACTGATAGATCCATGAGAGGCCCAATCTGTACATAATTAATTTAGCCATGGGTCAAAGTTCCTTGTTTTTCAACTCTGCAATTATTTTTTTAATTATTAAATGGAAACTTGCAAAATTTGTAACCTTGGATTTCCTTTTCCGGAAAAAAAAAAAATCCAATCTTTGACTCAAATACTCTGATCTGATCCAAACTGGGAGTTTTGTAAAGCATTGCACCTCTAGCTGTCAAGGGTCAGTCACATGAAATATCCCTCCACATGCTCTGTAATGTCTACATGTTATGTACTCTCTACATGTTATGCACACCTGTCAGTGAGGCTAAGTGGCACAAAAACCCGAAACTAAGAAGGTTAATGGCAAACCCGTGTGTCTGCGTGCAAGGCAGTAGTGAAAATATTGTATGAAACTTCATTGATTTTGGCATTATCTCGATAAACAAGCAAAGTGGATTTGATAATGATTGCTAGTGTGTGTGTGTGTGTGTGTGTGTATATGTGCGTGTGTGTGTAGGTGGGTGACTCATTATGGCTGGAACACCCATATTTCATATTTCTATGACAATGAGCCTATGGGCAATGAAGAAATTAACTGATTGATCTGTCTGTCTATTTTTGGACCTAAAACAAAGACCTACGATATATGACATGGAAAAAAAAATCAAAAACAAAAGAATCTGCTGCCACGGGCTATTCCACGTATTTCTTGTGAGTAACATGGTTTTACCTTATCGTTAGATAAAAGTATCGGTTGTCAGCGTTTTATCCCACCCTGTGTTCCTGTAAATCCACTGTATCAAGAGGCTGGAATAAAAAAAATAGATACATAGCAGAAGAGAAAATTGAGCACACACATAGACTCATCCTGATATACGGCTTAAATCCTGTAAAATATACAGGCTATACACATATACATACATGCGCACACACTAATATACCCACTAACATGAGAAACAATCTTCGCCTGCCTTCTTATCAACCCATATCTAATATAATAAAAAGTGGATTTATTCATTTTTTTATTTTCATCTTTTAATTATGGTGGAAAAACAAAAGGCAAGGTCACATCATTTTCTGTCAACCATGTTTTTGACTGGTTTTTGTTCCTGCATGGTTTTGTTTGCTTTTTTGCTTTTTGTTGGTATACTTTTAGATGGTAAACAAACAGCTTGCCGGAGCAAAGGCAAATAAAGGCGATGTGCGGAAGGGGATAATGTATATATTACATATAAATCACATTAATATCTCGACTAAAAGTAATGCATTCTCTCTGTAGCTGTCTCTCTATACTTTATATAGAGCATACTGTATATCTCATACTGGATCTAAAGCACTGCTCGGTGTATTCATCTTCAGTAGATAACAGTAACAATGTGTTGGACTATCCAAACATCGGCTAACACACACATGAAAATCTCTACATATTAATCCATCATTGAAATCACTTCAAGGCTCCGGGTAAACAACACACCCACCTTTAAAGTAGCATTGGTCAAAGTGTTTCATAAGCCCTGTTTGCACAGGTAATTTGAAGTAATTGAATGCACCATGTCTTTCATTTCTAAAGTTAAATGAACTACCAAGTTTCACCAAACGCATAGGTCAGGTTATCATTTTAGTCCATTGGGAATTGGCATCTCAGTGTTCCGGAGACAGAATTCATTTTTATTTTTTCATCTGCTGCTTTTTCTCCCTCTTTCCTGATCCAATTACGGCAGCTGCAGTGGATCTACTGTAATTCTGTTTAGAACTCTGTGTTTGAAGTGTCCATGATCAATGTGTCCTGTAGTTTCTTTCTTTATGAACACACGAGCGAGTGATCCACCATAAGAAGTTATCACAGAAAGGGGTTTGAAGCGAAACGGACTCCTGGACACCCGTCCAGCGGTTAGAGTCGAGCCTCATGCTCGGGAGTGCCAGAGGGTTGGCTCGTTCTGGGACGTCGGCGCTGCCGGTGATCTCCACCTGCTCGCCCTTCCATCTGACCTTCAGAACCCCTGCCTGCCCCAGACGCACCTCTAGGCGCTGACAGCTGTCCTTACAGCAGCCGCAGGTGTTACGCAGAGCCTTGACATTTTATCTGGGGGGATTATGTCAGTAAATTCAAATAAATGACAGACTTCCCTTACCCCGTGTGAACGCACCGCATGAAACACAGAGGTGGGGGTATCATTTATGAATCAAATAAGGTCCTTTGGTAATAGTAATCATTTTAATGTACCCTGAAATCACCCTGTGTCCCAGTTCTAAATCTTTGACATAAAACGTCTCTATTTCCTTTATGATTAAACTAGACTGGCCATGTCGTCCCCGACAGTAAGGACATATCCCCGAAATATCCATTCTGCTTTACAAGCTGATTGAACTACTCAAATTAAATATGAAGTAATTTCCACAGTATTTAAAAAAAAAAAGCTCCCTAAATATAGTAAATTATGAACAATTAGATTGATATATGGGTTAAATATATTGTATTAATGATGGATTTCCTCGACTCAAATCATTTGAACCAAATTTGGACTAAATCAGACCGACAGTTGAGAAACTACATGCATATTCCACCTAACTTCCCCAAAAACGCTTTAGTTCTTTCTGGCATGTAGGTCCATCTGGGTCTAAAAATTGATAATGATTAAGATATCATTTTTGAGTTATCGTGCTATGACGAAAGATCTGCGGTGGCTGACGCGGCGATTGCGACTCACAGTTCTTACAGCGTGAAATCTTATTTCTGTTTCATGTTTTTGTTGCCCAGATCATCACACTCCAATATCATAAATGTGATATCTTAAATACATCAAAATTTTCTCTCTTTATTCTTATATAAACCCCTCCTTAATAATTTCAATTCTCTAATTATGTTTATGAGTAATTTTCTATACTCCATAGTGGGAAGATGTTGCAAATTTCCAGTCCCGTCCATTGAGAATTTTTGTCACTCGAGTTAGTTTCCCATTACACATAATATAAATGATATCATAATGTATTATTGTCAGACTCAGTTTGAGCACAATTGTCATACACCCCCAATAGAAACTTTTAACATCCGAGTTTTCAGTAATTTTGTTTGACTGACCATTTTCGCTAACTTTGTTGGGGGGGTAAACACGGAGCATCTGCCGTGACTGCAGAAGAGGCTAATGGTCGATGATCAGTATGAAATATTTGGTGAACTTGCAGCACTTCGTTTTGTGGGAGCAGAATCCTTTACAGTGTGTATTCAGCATTTAGAGCCATGCAAGTGGAGGTCAAAGGAAGGTCAGGAAAATAAGTTACTGCAAGTCAGAAATTTATTCAACCTTGCGTCTGAGATGCTGTAGACTATGGGAGAATGAACGGGATGGGTGCGTTTTCTGTTTTCTATGCCTAACTCCGGTGCTCAGGTATAATTTTACCTCTAATCTGGCTGCCTTCTGTTTGTTTGTTTGTTTGTTTGTTTGTCTTTGTGCTTGTGTGCATTCCCCAGCTGTGCAGCTGAGATTACAGATGGCTCTCAGTACTTTGTCCTGTTGATGATCACAGATGGAGTGATATCTGACATGGTCCAGACCAAAGAGGCCGTGGTCAATGTGAGTATACACACAAACACACACAGACATAGGCAAACACAAGCATGTGTTAACAAACACACACAGACGCTGATGGATCCCAGCGCTTCTCCCTCATTCACTCGATTTTCCTTGTTGGAGGCACATCCGATTATTTGTCTCGAGAAAGATGCTGTCTGCGATGTCTGGATGGAATCAGCTTGATGTGCACCAGCTGTCAGCGTTCATCGATAAGCACGACCTCATAGATGAAGTCAAAATACAGCTTGGATTTTCTCTTCAACATTCGGGTCAGGGAGGGGTCGACAGTCCCTACAGTAACTTGTCAGGAGAATGTTTGTGAAGTATCCAATCCAATTAACTTCTAAATCATTTCTTTCATAAGCAGTAGAGAATATTCAAATGAATATTATAATTATAGTCATCCTTATGTTTCATGGGCGTGAACACTCTGAAGCTGTACATTATACAATGTGAGCATCTTTTTAACCTTATTTCTGATTGTAGAGTCAGGCCCAATTTCATCTTTTTGTAGGTAAGTCAATAAAAATGCCCCAAATTTTGGTCTCTTGTCGTCAGGCTCCCTCATAGTTACAGCAGATTGATGATTCCACAAACTCCATTTTCCAATAAGCCTTTCCTTAAAAGGGGTTTATGAATGTTTATAATTATTTTATTAAAGGGCGGCCATTCCTAATTAACACTTAATGCCCAGTTTGGGGAGACTTGCCATCAGTCTAGGATGGAACTGTCCATTTGTGAGCACAAAAGTCATGAGCTACGCTT
This sequence comes from Lophius piscatorius, assembly GCA_009660295.1. Classification (NCBI taxonomy): domain Eukaryota; kingdom Metazoa; phylum Chordata; class Actinopteri; order Lophiiformes; family Lophiidae; genus Lophius; species Lophius piscatorius. The sequence goes on along the minus strand of VRLP01001803.1, from coordinate 79,445 downwards.
CGTAACACAGACTCTGAAAATGTTGTTATAATGGTCCCATTAAGCCCTCATCTGTAAGCGCAGGCTATTCAGTCTGTTTCATAGCCTCAGCGTGAAGATTAAAATAAATTGAAATTGGAAAAAGTTAAGAAGAGTTTATTTTTTCAAGACAATGCTCACTATGCTAATTGAGACGTCTTGAATTCTCTGTTGTTCTGCTAAGCGTCTGCCTCCAAGAATATCTTAATGCACACTTGGGATCTAATGAGCTGAACTGATTGCTCATTGTCTTCTCTGCACAGGCAGCTTCACTCCCCCTCTCCATCATCATCGTGGGCGTTGGACCTGCTGAGTTTGATGGTGAGCGTTTCATTCATAGACATATTTTTCATGTCGACATGGAAAATATGTGTAAAACCCCGCAACCCCCTTCCCACCTACACACACACGCGCCATCCCCATCTCCATAGCTATACGTAAGGCTTGACGATAAATATTAAACAGATCACAATTCCTGTTTGCCCTCTTCCAATGAGAGCTGAGGTGCAGAAACGAAACTGCAAGGTTAGCAAAAGACAAGACAGACAGAAAAGTTGTCTACCTGCTTGATAGAGGAATACAAACAAAAACAACAGAATGAATCCAGTAGAAAACCCACTGATGTAGGTGAGAATGAGATTATTCCAACCATCTACACTGAGCTTCTGCCACAAAAGGTTCACATTGTGAGGAGTAGAAGTTTACCTGATTCAGTCAAGAAGGTTTAAGTCAAAAGCACGCACATCATTCAATGGTTTACCAGAATAGCAGCACAGCAGATGTATAAACACACTTAAAACATTGCTACAAAATGTCTCCTTATAGTGTCAGGTGATAGAAAAAACAGCAATGCATAAATCTGTGCACTCTGTTTAAGAAACATGGAGCATATTTTGTGTTCCAACGGATTCAGCACTGGAAGAGACAGGAGTGGTAGTTTCTTCTCATTCCTATTCTCTCTCTCTCTCTCTCTCTCTCTCTCTCACTCTCTCATAGCTCCTACTACAGGTCGTGTGTGTTGATAATAAATCATCATAGTCATCATATTAGATTTAGCAGTTCATGCATCTTTTTTCACAGTCATAAAAATGAAATTTTTGCGATTGATTTTTAAACACTAAAAGCACTTTAGGCAGGTTACATAGGCATATTATTGCATCCAGTATTTTTTAGTTAAGTTTGTGGAGGTAAGTAGTTTATGCCATTCTGAAGGTAATGTTTGGTCAAATTAAATCAGCATTTTACTGAAGTTAGTACAAGCAAATGTATAAAAGGTTTGCTACCAAGGGGTTGGGTGGCAAGGATACTGATGTAAATGATGTAAAAACACAAGTACACGTTGTTGTAGCGGCTGCTAAATCATAAGATAAAGCCAAAAAGCATAGACTGGTCTGTGGTTGATTTCACCCTAAATGGGATCATAATTAATGATATTAACATAATATTGTATAGAAGACAAATCAAGAATAGCAACTTAAACCATAAACACATCAGGCAACTTAATACTGCTTGGAAATTAATGAAATTAACAACTTTTCCTCTGTCCCCTGCATGAGTAGAACTCCCACAGATTGCATACTGGCTGAATTAATGTTGTGTTATTTCATCTGAGTTACTGTGTTTGTCTGGACTTTGTGTAAACACAGCACATATTTTCATCACACAGAACATACGTAGTGGACCATGAAGATATTGGCAGTATTTATCGTATTTATTTATTATTATCATTGGATGAGAGACGCTCAACTTTTCTTTTCTAAAACAAATTGTAGCGGAGCTTACTTAAAAATCCAATGCCCTCTTCTGGTAGGAGAAGTTCATATGCTATGATGTTTGATTACTCCTGTGAGTAGGCAAATTAACAAATAAACCAATGTATTACCTCCTTTTTAATGACAAGATACCTAACAAATGATGAAATAAGTCATCAGTGGGGGTTGTAGCGAGTTCTTCGTTGCATGAGATCTCTTGTTTTTCTGAACAGAAGTGCCTGGTTGGCCCCATTTCAGCAGTGCAGTCTTCCCCCAAACTGAACCAAAAACAAATCAAGTTCAGTGGATTTTACAAAAGCACAATTGAATGTGGCTGAATATCCATGAAACAATGATAACTCTGGCTAGACTTCTACCTGAAGAACACACACTTCACTGTTCCTATGAATTGCTGGTAAAGACTCCACCCGGCCATGACTTGGTGATGATGATGGCTACGTGACCAGAAAAGGCAAAGCAGACAGGTTGCAGAAGTAGGAGGGAACTCTTAGCCAGCTGCAATCATGTGTGAGATGCTTCAGCACAGAAGATGTGGAAGACTTGTGAAAAGAGTGGGAAAAAAAGAGAGATGGCAGAGAATGACCCACGTTGTAAAGCATCTCTGCGCAGCAGCGACCTCCACACCTCCTGAGCACATTTCTTACAAGGCAGGATTTATTGTCAGCAAATGGAGAAGCAGTCTCCTTCCAAAGAACATAAACCTGTCGTTGTCTCTAGTGCAAAGCTCTAAAACCTGGAGACGTTCTGAAGGCACTCACTGTTTGTCAGCAGCACAGAAGCCAGCTGACAGGTCATGAAGTCTCTGGGCGTCTCATCTCTGTTTGGTTTGTTTGTTTTCTCTCAGGTCTCCAGTTGCATGACAGAAACATATATTATTTTCTTAACAGGTAAAGGATTTATTTATATATTACATATTTTATATATTTTTTTTTTGTTTTAATGCGGTCATAGTCCTTAGTCATCTTGTAGACACTTATCAACTTTGCAAATTATTCAAAGTATAATAATGTTTTAAGAAACTAAAAACATCCTGTTTTTAGTTTTCTAGCACAGGATGTTGGCATTCACAAGCGCACCAATCAGGGCGGGGCTTTTAAGAGATCCCAGCAACTAGGAAATCCAATAGCAGCTATGAAAGTGGTTTAGAAAAGTTGGAAAAGGAGTTTCAGCAATCCAGGGATAAAAATGAACGCAGTTAATCTTGATTGTACCCACTAAAACACACACCAATCAGCCACAAAATTACAACCAGTAACTGACTCATCTCAATACACGAAGAAGACGGAAATGACTGTTTTCCGGTTTAAACAGTAAAAGAAGACATTCCTATTGCTTGACCAATCAAAACATCCCTTTTTACAATGCACCATATGGCACCATGACAAATGTTCAGGTCTAGTCTGAAATCTACTCCACCTAAGGCCTTTATAACCATGAACCACCTAAACCCCTGGTATTTAATCAGCTCCATGATGGATGGTGCGGTAGGATAGTTGGTAACGGCTGTCAGTCTGCAGAAAGGCCAGAACATAAATCATCTCCCTGCTATACAGACTAAAGTGGTTCCGATCAATTATGCGATACGTGTGCACGTTTTTTTCATTGCAGAATGAAATCAGGTTCCAGCTGTGTAGAATTAACAACAATCAACCATAACTTTAGAACCACTGGTGTTAATGTTGTAGCTGATCGGTGTGTGGTTGCGGTTGAAATTGGATTACCTTTATTTAGGGGTTAAATGAACATAGCAGGAGTAATGCTGACAAGACCAGAAACTTAAACCCGATACACACACATACTAACCTTTTCATATTCCTTTGAAATAAACCGCTACTGTTGAGGAATGAAGTAATGATTGACAGCACTGCTCTCCCATTCCCTCCTAAATGACCACTTCTGGTTTCACGTAATGTAAAAACAAGTCTTTTTTGTTTGCTTCCGATTTGTTTTTCAGTTTTGATTCTTGTACGAACACGAAACACCAAAACATACACGGACACTTAAGCCTGGAAACCAACTCTTGATTTATGACACAACAAAAATATGATTTTTTTCTTATTCCATGGATTTTTATGGATTTTTTCTAATTTATCACTTTTCATATATGCACAAATTAATTAGAACTCAAATTTTCATTTCCTACTATCTGGATTTAGACCTCACCAAAGCACAGAGACTGCCCTCCTCATAGCAGCAGATTCTGGCCACATCTCCATCCTCCTCCTTGAACTCAAGGTTCTCTGTTTGGACCCCTCCTCTTCAACATCTACATGCTCCCTCGTGGTCAGATTATCAGCCATCACGGTCTCAGTTCCCACTTCTACGCCGATGACACACAGCTCTACATCAGCACCAAGCCATCCACAAACCTCCCTCGCCAGTCCCTAGTCAAATGCCTACAGGAAATAAAAACATGGATGTCATCTAACCTCCTCAAACTAAAAAGTAGTAAACAGAGCTCATGGTTGCGGTCCCTAAGGCACTGCTCCGGAAGTTTGGAGATCTCCTCCTGGACTTGGCTGGTTGCTCCATCTGCCCATCCTCCGGGATCCGCAACCTAGGCGTCATCCTGGACCCCACCCTTTCATTTCAATCACACATCAAATCCATCACAAAATCCGCCTTCTACCACCTCCAGAACATCTCTCGTCTCCAGCCATCAACCTCTGACTCTATTGCAGAGTCCCTCATCCACGCCTTCATCACCTCCCGTCTGGACTACTGTAATGGAGTCCGCAAAGCCCTGGCCCGGCTTTATTATGTCCAAAACTCAGCTGCCAGGGTTTTCACCCGCACCAGGCCCTGGCAAAACATCACCCCCAATCTCATCCACCTTCACTGGCTTCCTATCAAATCACGCATCAAGTATAAACTCCTCCAACTCACTTACAAATTCCTCCATGTCCTTGCACCCCAGTACCTCACCATCCTCCTTCACACCCTTCCTCCTTCTCTGAGGCTTTGCTCCTCCGACATTGGCTTGCTTTCCACCCCTGACACCAGGCTGCGAACATTCGGCGACAGGTACTTCAGCGTCGCAGCCCCCGCCCTCTGGAACTCTCTCCTTCCCTGAAATCAGGAATTCTGCAACCCTGGACATTTTCAAAAAACTCCTCAAGCACCACCTGTTCTTAAAGGCCTACGATCTCAATGTCCCCTCACACATCCCTCCTTTTAATGTTTATTTATCAGTATGTTTTTGACTACCCTCTTCGTCAAGCATCCTCGGGTTCATAGAAAGGCGCTATATAAGTCCAATTTATTATTATTATTATTATAGTTGAACCATTTCTTCATTAGCCAAACATCCACTGCCCACCACCATGCTAATAACTTTATGGCATGTATTGTTGAGAAAGAAACACAACAAGAACAGAGACACTCATATAGCCTCCTACAACTCATAGCTGAGGTAACAATATGGGATCCTACAACGTGTTGCCGAGCAGAATTTGATGAAAAACATAAGATAAGAGATAAGATAAGATGAACCTTTATTAGTCCCACAACGGGGATTGCAGGGTTACAGCAGCAAGAGCATATTACAGAATAACATTATGTACAATTAAATTAAATTAAATTCAATTAAATGTGCAGTTGAAGACGAACATGAAGCGGTGGCTACGAGAGGCGACGTGAGATGGAATACATTTCAACTGAAAACGCTTTTAATTAAATTCCACATCCTTGACATTGCAAAGGCACACACACAGTATGTTTTATTTAAAAGGCAACGCTCAACTTTGGCCTTGACTTTTTTTTGACCCTATGAAAGCCAACAGGAACCTACCTCGGCAGCTGTTGGCTGTTTGCAGCACCAGTACGCTGTTCAACACCTCTGGAGTTGCTGACGCACAAAGTCGGTGGAGTCAAGTGAGCAAAGATCAATGACTTGCCAGCATGGACTGTTTATATGGATGGCCTCCATTACAGTTCAGCAGAGTGTTACAATTTATCACCCTCAAGTTCGACATAGTTAGACAATTGAATGCTGGGACTTGTAGTGAAAGCGTTCAGTCAGGTTTCGCGATCAAAGGTCACACTGCCTGGATTGAACTACAGTGTGTTTTGATGTGGTTAGACCTTTCCAGGTCTAATTGCATCTCTTTATTATTTGCTTGAAACAGGCTTCTTTGCTAGAATTAGATTTCCCATGCTGAGTTACACCTCACTAGTAACATGATAAAAATACAGAGGAATACCCAGTTCCTTCTTTGCATTCTCCCTTGGTGCTTACAGTATTGACTCATTCTCTCTGTTGCTTTCTACCCTTTAGCTATGGAGGAGCTGGATGGCGATGAAGTGAGAGTGTCTTCCAGAGGACGTCTTGCCGAGAGAGACATTGTACAGGTACTCAAAATAATTCAACTTCACAGGTTGGGGTGTAGCATGTTCTGTCAACAGCAACAGCAGGGGGAGGAGTCCCTGAACGAAGGGGTCTAACAGCATATTCATGAAGCAGAGTCAAACTCTCAGGACTGCTGAAATACATATTACCCATCTATCCTGAGGCTGCAGCTAAAGAGGCTCCACGTTCTGGTGCATGATATAGTTTTAACCTGTAGACACAGCCGTCAAGTCCGCTTGTGAAATCTATGCAACTGTAATACGCAAAACCAATTAACACTTAGAAATGTACATCCTTTTGTTGCTTCCCTCCCAGTTAAACCACCCAACTTTAACTTTAGTCTGAGGTATTTTGACAATTTATTCTTATTTTCTTAACTCATTTTATAGAATTCTGAACAAACCAAGGAAATAGAACGTAGTCAAATTACAGATGGAATTCAAAATAGATCAGCATAATACATTTTTATCTCCCTCTCAGCGCTATTTCACTGAATCATAAAAAGTTATTATTCAAACGCATCAACAAAAGTCAGAAAGCTCTATATTTTTTAAAGTTAAAATCATTCTGTTTTTAATGAATGATATCAACAAGAAGGAACATTAACGACGTAGTGATTGACTCAGCATTGAGGGAGTTTGTGAGCCAATAAAAGATGTAGATGGAATTGATGTCTTTCATGAAGAGCTACTTGTTTTGCTGCAATTAAAGAAATAAAAAAGCTATATTTTGAAGGATTCATTTTTTTTCATAAAGTTAAAATCCTGCCAAGAATATAAGTAGTGAGACAGAATATGATAAAAGAGAAAAACATGAAGAGAACGTCAGAAAGTGAGGAGAAACACCTCATCTCAGTCCTGAGCTCCGAGACTCACCAGTTTGTTTGTTGTGGTTTAGGTTTTTCTCCGCTTTGTTTTTGAAGTCTTTCCTTATGTCATGTCTGGTGAATTTTGTGCATTCCAAGCTGTCTGAAGGAGGCAAGATAGCCTGACCTGGTAGATTGGCCCTGACATTGAAGGATTATACTGGGGCTCCAGTATCTGTTTTATAGATTTCCGGAATGAGACTCGCACTTGAGCTTGCAGATCTTCTCCGTTACAACAGACCCATCTGTAATAAACCCATATAACCCCTTTTTTTTCATCAGATTTGCATAATTAAATACTTTTGAGGATCAGTGGTGCATATTGGATCAGGCAGGTGTTAATTGGTAACAATGTAACAGTCTTCTTCTGCCTATATGAAAAATGACCTGCCCAATATAGAGCTAGATAAATTTTGTATAACAGTATCTCTGAATGTACGGAGGGCAGAGGAAATAGATAATGTCTTCAGAAGACACTATCTGCTACAGTTTCCTCAACCACTGGTGTACCTCTTTGGAATTAAACAGACTAATATGTATTTGTATCTGGCTGGTAAAACACACAATGTTACAAACTTGGATCAGGATCACTTGATTCTGGTAAAGAAAGGAGGTAACAAATCAAAGATATTTCCTTATTGAATTGCTGACTTAACAATAAACTATATACATAAATGCTTCTAAATCCAACAAAAGGGACCAGCCCCCGTTTCTTTAAATTGTTTTGCGGAGAGTCTCTTGAGAAATGGCCGGTGACCTCATCAACGACTAATGAAAGTAGATTTGCCTGTAATAAACAAATACCCTGGGGAGCTTTAGAGATATGAGACTAAAAACAGGAAGTAAGTACAATTGCCTCTGATAAGAGTGGACTATTACATTGTACAAAGATAGGCCACTAAGCTTGCAGAGCTTATGCTGCGATGATAAATGAGCTCTTATAGTGATAAATGTTTAGTGTCCAGGAAGTGACAGGTAGAAATTAAGTATAGAAGACTGCAGGGATTTAATTTATGCAGCAAAGCAGCAGATGCTTTTTCTAATAAAAGTAGACTCCGACATTAACGTCACATAACCCCTTGATGTCCTCACTGAGAAAAAAAAAGAATTGTTTATTTTATTTCTTTGGGTCATTTATTTAATTTATTTATTATGTTAGATAATCTAAATATACCATGAATGCTAAATTGTTTGGTCGGACTTATGACATTATTTGAGGATTAGACTTTGTATGTCATGGAGAATAGTCAATTTAAATTAGAGTGGCTACTTTCCAACCTCACTCTTAAATCTCTTCGTCGTTTTGGTAAAGGATATTTTTAGAAAACTATCTTACCTTTATTTGACTTTTTTTGGTTGTATCAAGTTTGATAATTCTGTTCAGTAAGTCCCCACATTCTGCAATATGCCAAAAACCTCATGGGTAATAAAAAAAAATTCATGGTTAATGCCTCCTCAGTGGTCCCGCAGGGCTCCATCCCTGGCCCCTTACTCTTTAGCATATAGATGCTGCCACTGTGTCATATCATGAACAGGTTCAGTCTGTGGCTGATATTTCTTATCTTCAGTAAGAAATAGTTAGTCAAATCGTGCTCAACCAAAAAGTTGAGAAGGACATCGAAGGGTTACATACTTAAACTTATCACATATAACACACGGAAACAGTCACTGTAAGATGCCTGAGCCTTTACGGAGCCGATAATTGGATAGTTTACTATCTATTATTAATGTACTCATATTTTAGTAGTGACGGCTTCCAGGTGGATTGACTTCTCATGACACTTTGTTGACACTGGCATAATCAAAATAAGGTTTAGTCAATTCTGTTTTTGGTTTCGTGTGGACATACATATGGTTAAAAGGGGGTTTAATGCGGAAGAGAGCGAGGGAGGAGGTGGTGAGATGAGTATTGGATCCTGTAGAGGAATGGAGCAATTTGGGTTGCAGACCTTGAAGAGACGAGGGAGCCTGGGCAGGGGATTCCGGTGCGCAGGGAGAAAAAGTGATTAGGATCAAGAGCACAAGAGGGAAAAAAAAAGAGCACTTGGAGGGTTATACCTGGATAAAACGAAGCAGCCGGTAGACGTGCCTCTTACACGACATGGGAGGCAGAGTAATCTGGTGAGGATCGGCTGGAGGGCCGGGGCTCTTACGCTGCAAGCTGATGAGATGATTGGAGGCAGGTTTGGAGCTCTTCCAAGTCCATTGTCTCGCACACACCGAAGGAGGGAGGGACGGAGAAAGAACACCAAGGAGAAACTTAGGAATCCTGTCTGAGCCGCTCCGTTCACTCCGATGAATCGCTTCATTCAGGATTTATTATTTTGTTTCGCCAACCTTAAATGACGTGGCTTTGAAACTGCCATAAAACATTGCGTCAGTTAAATGACAATACAGTCCATGCTTGGAAATTCTATTTTCATTTCAGAGATGAATATTAAAAAACAATAACAAGTGGTTGTTTGATTTTTCATTGTAAGATACAACAATCAAAATTGAAAGACCATGGTGTTACAGATGGGCTCGCAAGACCCGAGCCCGAATTCAGCGACGCAAAGAAAACAGAAGGTGTGTAACGATAAAAAAAGTTTTACTGGAAAGTTCAAAATCTTGATCCAAAAACACAAGCAAGGTCTGAACCAGAAGACTTATACTAGGAAAGTCACTAAGAGCACTAAGAATTGTGGGTTTGGACGATGAGACATCACAAATATGCATTGGGGAATAAATCCATGTGGAGGAGGAAGTAGACAGGACACAGTTGATGACAAACAGGACAATCACACAGGAGGAGCAGGGAGTCTGAAAACAGAGGAGAGGTTAGTGACAAGACAGAAGATCAGGAAATCAATATTGATACACATAGTGAAACAAAAAATATATACTTAAATAGCAAGACAGGGCATGTCACAAGGCGTTTTTTCCTTTTCGTGGGCAAAAAGACGCAAGGGAAAGAAAAAATAGGTGTGTTTAAATGTTCCCATTTGAATATGAAAAATGAAATAACTACAAAACAGACAAGAAAAATTCATCTTTGGTGGACCCCAAAGGTCAATGGAGCCATCGAGGAGGAGGAACCAGTGGTTATTGAGAAGGTCCTGTTTGATTAGCGGGACATTTTTTAATATTAAATGCATATGAGGACTTTTTTAATCGAATTATGTAACTTGATAGCGCCCAAAAAGTTTCATACGTGTCAAATTGTCTCCTAAAGTCCTTTTTTTAACGAAAGAGTTGTGAACGCTAATCTAATTAAAACTATTTTCCATGAAATACAAATGGTAATCATGAAATTATTTTATAAATTGGATTTTAAATTGCTTTTTTGATCGGGGGGGATTCAAACCAACCAATTTACCATAAGTGCTGAGCTGCATTATGAATCATCCAATTAATGGTTCGCCAATGTCTCATTTTGAATGTCCACACAAACTCTTTAGATTCAACATGTGAGCAGGAATCACTGAAGCGCTCCAGCACCGACGTCTTGTCACTCTGCGGCAGCTTAAATCACCTCTAAATAAAAGATGAAACGGAAAGATTGGATGCCTCGAATCTGAGAAGCCTGGCTGAGTGCCCATCATTCATCATGGCCAATAATTAAGACTCTGATGTCAAAACATGTTTTTAATGTCCATTACTGAAGTTGATGTGTTCCTGCTGCACGGCCTCTCATGTACCAGACACAATAGAAGTTACTGTATGTGTTTAATACAGAGATGAAGCAAGGAATGTAAACAAAAGAAGCTTGTTCATTATTACATTTATAAGAAAAAGCACCGTTTTATTTGGTTTAGTTCCAGTATTAGGTTATAATATAGTAATAAGTTTAGAAATAGACATTCTGAGATTAAAAATGTAGTTACGAGAACAAAGTTGTACATTATGCAAGAAAAAAGTTAGAATTATACTAGAAAATAAAACAGTCGTACTTTTAGGAGAATAACAGTTGTTAAGTAAAACTTTGGTAAAACCCGGTGTCTCAGACGGCAAAAGTACATAGTAAATATTTTTTTTTTTTTAAATATACGGGGTTTTTTGGTAAAATGAAAAAAAATATCAAGACTTTCTTTTTGAAAATGTCCCACTTTATTCTCATAAAATAGATTTGCTACTCGTAACATTTCAACCTTATTCTCATAAAATTATAACTTTATTATTATAAAATTATGTTTCTATTTTTGTAAAATTCCAACTTTTTGATGTCAAATTATGACTTTATTGACATAAAGTTACAAATTTATTCTCATTGAATTATGACTTTATTCTCATAAATTAAAACTTTATTCATGTAAAATTACGTTCTTTATTTTTGTAAAATCCCAACTTTAATCTTGTAAAATTCTTAAAAATTCTTAAAATATGAACTTAATTCTCTTCAAATTTGAACTTTTTTTATTGTTAAATTATGACTTTATTGACATCAAATTATAATAATAATTAATTAATCTTATAAAATTCTGACTTTTTCTCATGCAATTGTAATTTTATACTCTCATATTCCAACTTTTTTCTTAACAAATTATGACCTTATTGACAAAAATGTACAATTTAATGACATTTGCAACTTTTCATATTATTATCTTTCACCGTGGCCCTAATGATCTGTCGTAGTAATGCCTTTAGAGACATTTGAGAACTACTGTATTCTGATAAATCCGTACCCTAATGTCTTTTCTCCAGTTTGTTCCATTCAGAGACTACATAGACAGATCTGGCAACCAGGTCCTCAGCATGGCCCGGCTTGCTAAGGATGTCCTCGCTGAGATCCCCGACCAGCTGCTGTCTTTCATGAAGAGCAGAGGAATTGAACCACGACCGGCCCTCTCCTCTTCCCCGCTGCCAGAGTTACAAAGGCATATCTGACCCCGCCTCTATGCCCTCACTCTCTTATATCACCCCCATCTGTTTATCTTCCCTCTATTCTCGAATGGCTGTTTGTCACTCTTAAGAAGCAGGGGGATCGAACCGTGAAGTGTCCTTTTCCGCTCTCATCACTGGTGAAGTTCAACAGGCGCGTTGGGCCGAGGCGGTGGGCGTTCATCCCAGACTCACGCACCTCGTCTTTTACTCTCCAACTCACCCTGATGTATCACATTACATTTCATTTACTGCATGGGAGAACAGCGAGACTGAATCATGACTTTCCCTCTCCTCCCCTCAAGGTTTGACTTCTTCCCCTCAGCCGACTCGCCGAAAAGTTTGAATTTCTGTGGAAGTAGGAGACACTCAATTACAGGAAAGCAGGTCCACTAATGACAGCGGAGTCTGTGATATAGCTCCTATCTTTATGTTTTTAGGAAATGTTCATGGGAAGCTGTTTCTGGTTACATCCTCGTTAACATCCGGCTGTGCCAAAACTTCCAAAATTCAAATAAAACCCGCGAAGTACGGAGCTCTAGTGCAGGAACCCAAAGGGTGCAGGAAAGCTGGGGGAAGACGCTGCCTGGGGTGGCAGGGGGGATGTGTTCGGAGGGGCTTCTTTGAGTGTAAACAAATCCATTTTCATTTCTATCTGCATAACAACGATAAACATATGAGTGTTTGGCCAGTAGGTCTCATGGGTAGGTGGGTAGGTGAAGCTGAGTAGGAGAGGGGGCTGCAGACACGGAGGAGATGGCAGGTGATGTGAATGTGATGAGGAGAGGAGCTTGTGCTTCTCTTTGTCAGTTTGTCTGTGTTTTCTCCCTGTGGTTTCCTGTCTCCCTGCTTAAATTTCCCAGTTTTCTGCCTGTGGATTCTCAACGGATCAGTCAGTCTTGGACTGGACCTCAATTATCATGCCTGCATCTGTTGAGACACGAAGACATTTTGCTTCTCTTATGCTGTTTTGGGGCTCTAAAACTCTGAGCATGTGAATAAACCGATAGGACACTTTTCTGATTGATCGACTGATTTCATAATTGTACTTCAAACAACATAAGTAGTTACTGTGATGTACAACTCCTGGAAACATTTGAAGTATCAAAGGTTCACAGAAAAGTTAGAATCCTCAGAACAGCATAAAGTTCCAGTTGAATTATGTCTCTTCTTTAACTTGTTTGAAGCAAACCGATTGGGCAGTGGTGATCAGAAGAGTTGGTTACTTGAGTTTTTGTGGATATGTCATGCAGAGTTTCGCAGACATGTGTTGGCAGTTCTAGAGTGGGGGTTCCGGTCACATGCTCAATATCATAGACACATGACACACACACACACAAACCCTCTCTTTGCACAGCATGGGCTGTGGCTGGGTGCAGATCCCCCTCCTGCTGTCAGAGAAATGCCAGTCTCTCCAGCTGCCCTGCAGAGATGAGGATAGGAGGAAGGATGGAAGGAAGAGGCAGGGAGTTATAAAGGGTAGAGAGGAATGGAAAAGGGAGGAAGGGATAGATAGAAGAGGCCAAAAGAGACCTGTGCAGAAAGACAGAGGTTGGTGAGGGTGTGGGGGGAGAAGGGAAGAGGTTTGATTGTCTGGTGACAAAAGGGAGGAAAAATAGAAATTGAATGGCTGTATTGTAGGAAGTAAAAAAGTTTTTCTCTGCGAGCATATTTTTTTAAACAATGTCAAAAACGATTAATGCAAATGTTCCAGAGAGCAATAAATCTGACTCCCAGTGTAATGTTTGCCCTATGCATGTCCCGTCCTCTCCCCCACCATGACTTGACATTGCACCTGCAGAAGGACTGGAGCTGTGCACAAAATGGACAAAATCTGTCATCTAGTGGCCAAGACTGGAACAGCAGTGTGTCTTCATTATGCATGACTCCTACCGTACGCTGTCCAGTCCACTCATATACTAACCCACACAGTGGAAGAATCATCCAATGCCGAGCTTCTTTCTAAAATAAGCATAAGCCAGGCATCCCAGAAGTTAAGAAAAACACGTTGTTAAAAAATAACTAAAATCTCCAACACATCTTTGTTTGTATGTGACTTTTTTATGATGCGTGTAACGCTGGTGGCGCCGAGATGTGATCCTGTTGTCTCTTGTGTTGTGCTATTAATCTTTATATAAAATGATACAATGTTCAGCTAAAGAGTCAAGTAGGTAGTGCATGTCTAAGAATACTTAAGTGATTAGTCTTTGGTTGTCAAAGTCAAAAATAGAGATATACTGCACAGGAGACCTATATCTCAAAGTAATATACATTTATCCTGTGCACCTGTACATTTTATTTATAGATGTCAGTATAACTCACTGTGTGCAGTGTCGCGCAGAAACTCTGTATTTTCATTCATGAATTTTCCCCATTGAGAGACATGTATTTTTGATATTTTGCAATGCTGAGGCCTGGTACCTGGGTCATGAAGATATGTGGAAGGCCTCTGCGAGTCACTAGTGGTATAAAGAAAAAGACTGTAGCGTGATTTTTGTACATCAGTAGCATTTGATTTGTCTCTCATCGTCTTCGCATAACTATAAAATATCCTAACGCGCTGAAAGTTAAATCAAAATGAAGATTGATAAGGTTCAATTGTACGTAGTAAAAATGAATGTGCTTCACACTCATTTGCTTAGTTGTACAGTTAAAAAAAAGTGTTTCACGTCTGTGTCTGTAAAAAGTATTATATATTGTATGTGGACGTTTTATGAATGTCCAAAAAATGTCCAAAAAAAGGAGATGGTAGAAGTTTGAACCGGAAACCATGAAAATAACAGCCACCCAAAAATAAATCCTCGGTTGTCATCAACTGTCCCTCCACACTCAAAGAAAGTGGGGTGGAGTCTCAGAGGCCACAACACATTGTGAGCTTCATAGCAAAACAGCACACAAATGAAGAAGAGGGGGGAATGGTCTTCATCCTTCTCACAGGAAGCCCATAACTGCGCCTACACTGAGTTTTGCTATTTTTATTTTGTAGAAAACTACGTTTATGTCACAGAAAAGTGTTGTAGCATGTAAATAAATCCCCCTTGTCATCATAAGTGGTACTTTGCAACCAAAACACCTAACTGGGGGTCAAAATCCCATTTTTGACACATTTCGGGTGCATTGGCTAACCAGCCATTCCAAATGGAGAGTCCTTCTGATCCTCCAGTGAGGGATAAGTACCAAATGTCAATATCTTACCAATTAGAAGTAAAGTAGGGTTTGTCATGGCATCCCCTTGTAGGATTATTTGAAAAAACACATCCTGGATCTATACGACCTTTTGGATTTCCCTAAATCTAATTGCGTGTTCCCTTTCCCAGGGACCACCTTTCTGCAAATTGAATAGTAGTCTATTACTTTATTTGTTAGACATTCTGCTGATAATCATACACAGACAAAAAAAAATTGCATATATCACATGACCTCCTCCAAAACTCCATAGAGCTCATTTGGTACAATCCCAATCTCCAGAAAACCACAAATCCCAAATGATAATTTGATATAAGCTTTAGTTCTTTCTTCTTCTACGTACCGCATATGTTGTCTTGTGTTGTATTGATATAGATAAACAAGCTCGGAATTTTCACAGTAGCCTCTAAACTCACCAGTAATTCCCAAACCAGTAATTTGCACACATCTGAGGGAGTGCATGAACATGAACGTAATCTCGGTATACCTCAATCATTTGCTGCTAACCAGAAGGCGCGTCACAAACAACTGAGACAGCTGTGCGGCAGCTGAAGCGTCAAGCTCCTCCATTAGATCAAATATGACACTTTCAGTTCATCCTCCATCAGCTTTCAGGCCACCATGAATATTTTAGTTTAATGAAGGTGTAAATAATAC
Organism: Lophius piscatorius; assembly: GCA_009660295.1. Classification (NCBI taxonomy): domain Eukaryota; kingdom Metazoa; phylum Chordata; class Actinopteri; order Lophiiformes; family Lophiidae; genus Lophius; species Lophius piscatorius. The sequence goes on along the minus strand of VRLP01001803.1, from coordinate 63,739 downwards.
CCTCCACCCCCTAACCCACCCAAATTGTTTTCATTTATTTCGGAAAATGCATACAGATGATCACAGAACTATAGACCCCAGTGACGTGGGGGTGATGATATTTATGTTATCTGTTTTTATTGTGTAACTTTTTACTATGTTTGTATTTGCTCACATCACCTGAAGTGGTAAAACTGCAATGTGGCTTATGGTTGCTTCTGTCTGATCCAAGTAAGGATTCATTCTATAACACCTTGCATTGTGCTGAGTCTTCTCCTCCTATGAATGTCACCCAATTAAAGATTAAAATGACTCCACACAAATCTATACAGATCTGTAATGTTTGCTCAACCTCCTCAATACCCCCTTTCATTTGCTTCCATTTTAAGTCGGGTAGAAAAAAAGCACATGACAGAAAGTAGTTCTATAAACTCAAATGCAACACCAAGTCTTAAATTGTACTGATGAATAAAATTGTGTGTAAAGTCCTGATATTGTGTTTGACTTAAAGTATCTATCTGCCAGCATGACAGAGACTCAAGAACTGATTGCTTGTCCTGTGGCGGCCCCTAGTGGAGGGGACTGAAAGGAGTCGTATTTGAGTTTAATTGTAAATGTCTGCATTAACTTTGTGGAATTTCAAAATAATCAATAAAAACAATATAAAGAAGGAGGCAATGGTGAGCTCAGTTAAACTGATATGTGAACTTCATGTCAAGTCAGCTAAAGCTTAATGCTCTTTGTACATAAATGTATTATTATTATTATTATTATAAAGGCCCATTACTGTCATGTTTTCCTGTTAGTTTACTAGAACACTGTGTAATGGCTAGTCTCAGAGAAAATAAGTTCTGGGTTCAAATTCTACTGGTGTATTTTTTATTTTGGTTAAAGTTGTTCTCTACATGTTGAGTGGGCTTCCTCTTCTCAAGCTTCCTCCTACCGTCCAAAATCAGGCAATATAAGTGAATTTGTCACTCTAAACTTCCCACAGGTGTGAATCTGAGTCAGTTGTTTGAATCTGTAGTTTATGCTACGTCCCAGTGGTTAAACCCTGGACAGGTCGCCAGCCCATCACTGAACACCTCCGTGTCCACAGGTAGAAAATATGGATGGTCTACACATCCTTTATCATTTGCCTTTACCTTAATAAAGTTATTATGGCTACACAGCACCTGAGTCAGACCCCTCTGAACTTGAGTTTGGTCATTTGAGACTCTCGTGTGAGAAATCAACACAGCTTTCGATATTCTACGTGTCTTTGGCCGTGACAAGAAGTGATGCGTCTGGTCTAATGTCTTAGTTCCATCCTGTTCTGAGCCTCGCTAATAAAAAACAAAAATCTTAGGCTCAGCGGCTAGAGCGGTTGCCCTTGATGCTACCTGCTGTTGGGTCCTTGAGCGAGACCCTGAAACCACACTTGCTACCTGAGTGCTTCACTTTGCTGTTTAATTTCCCTGGTCAGCGTCATAATTAAAAAAAAATGTCTTTGAGCAATAGGCGTAATGAATAAAAAAATGCATGGTAAATTATGAATGGCAATTATTAACTACATTAACTATTGCAGAAAAAGATTCTCAGCTATCCCCTGCAATATCCAGAAGTACCCCTAAGGGTATGCATAATCCCCATTTCAGAAACATTGACAATGACTGTATCCTGTACTGCCCTTTTTCCTCTAGTGCGAGTTATAGAAAGACACCTTTATAAAATAGAATAGAAATGCACTGTTCTCAAGATTCTATGAGTGTTTGAACAGTCCTCTGTTTTCCACTGGCTCCTGGAAAAGTCTGTTTTTAGGGGGCTGAATGTACTTCGTACAAGCGGAGACAGGGTGTGGGGTCCACACAGCAGGAAGCCGTGGATTCAGCGCTGAGCAGGCGAGTGAGGAATAACCCCTTAGCCTTAGAAGGCTATCCATATGGAAAATGTTTATTGCGTAATTGCAAGTGTATGTAGTAATACAAGCCGACAGCGTAGGTAATCATTGAAATATCTGCTCATTACTATTAAGTACGCTGTCATGTAAACATCAACAAAGGGGAGAAAAAGTGATTGCTGTAATTGCTTGGAGGAACATTTGGAGACGGACATGCTGCTACGGCCAATTAAAAATAACAGCTTACAGAGGCAGAGGAGTAGTTCCGGCTGGATATAGACACGCTCCTACAGGAGGTGTTTTCAGGCAGGCAGGAGCCAAGGAGAGACAGGAGGAGGGTTCATTCAGAGACTGAAAAGCCGCTCACACAGTCAATGGGGGCACTGTAGAAACTTTTAACATGGTGGATCTGTCTTAGATGATATCACTTTCAAAAAGCCTCTGGCACACTGCTCTCCTGCAGCTCCTGACAACAACAAGCAGATTATGATGTCATTACGATGTTCTTTTTTTCCCTTAACATCATTTTTTATGAGTACGTGGAAAGAAACAAGGAACAACATCTGGCAAAAACATGTGTTTTTTCAAAGGGACTCAAACAAACCTGTTTTTGTGGGACTTTGGGTAATAGGTCATGAAGGCTTAGCTCAGGGAAACTTTGGGCAAATATAAACGAGGCCTTCAATACTGGCAAAAAAAAAAAAAAAAAAAAGCGGAAGAAATGAGAGACACACTTGAAGTTTGTGCTCCTAAAGGGCTACTATAGAGTTTGACTGGCTACTGTAAGATTGTGCCACCATTAAAAAAAAATTGCTTTAACCAGTGGTCTCCAAAAGCGGTTTCCTCCAACATGAAGTGGAACCAAGTGGCTGAGTGAGGCGCTGTGATCAGTTTATTGGACCGCTAAGAATGACAGCGTCTGCCGTACATGCTGCAAATTTAATAAGCAAATTAATGTGGAGCTGTTTCAAATTTTGAAAGCGACAATAAAAGCACCACCAGTGTTACCAATAAGAGCAATGTAACCTTTCAGTTTTTGCACTTACCTCAACTTTATATAACAGCTTTTTGTCCTTGCCATGCTGTCATGGCAGAGACAGAATTATAAACCAAAGAGAAACATGGCCAACGTAGGCACAATGACACACTCTGTAAAACCATGTCATGCCTCCTGTCGGACGTGAATATTTTCAGCTCTTTCCAACTCTGTATGAAATGTCTGAACAGCAATTTCCTTCATAAATAATAAATATAAATTGTAGACGGTGAAGTGACTGCACTCATTTAGCACATTTCTAGTGGGCTCAAGCACTCAAAGTGCCTTACAACAGGAGCTAGCAGTCACCCATTCACACAAACCCTCTTACAGTGGTGCACCTGAACATGATGCTATCCTCAGTTTGCTCATTTTGTTTTTTAACAGAGACCTGAATTTGAAAATTGATACCACTCCAGTAATGTTATGTTCACCCCAAACCCTGAGGTGGTTTTGGGTTTGGGTGTGGCAAGGTCGGGGTCGGTCCAGCCCATCAATTGGGCGGATTCAACCAAGTCATATCAGAGTTTCTCAGACATGTCAGACATTGAGTAAGAGAGAGAGGAAAAAGTGTGAGCGAGAAAAGAACAAGTGATTGTATTTCTTCTTTAGTAGCTCATCTGCACTAACACTCTGTAAAATCATGTATAGAAGTCATAATCCTTCTTCTCCTGCACAAAGCCCTTAATGTCCGAGCACAGTCTTCATCAGACTTCCTGGAAATCCGCACACCCTCTTTATGGTCTTTAATCACAAGTACTTCACAATTGCAGTTGCTACAAATTACAGTCTGTCCTTCACTTTAACTGTTAGTCTTGCTGCATGTCTTTGTCTCCTTCTCACTCTCCCCATCTGTCTCTCTAAGGTCGACTACCTACAGCCTTTGAGGTTAAAAGCCAGTTTTTCCTTGCCACTGACACACTCCCCCACTTACAGTTACTTACTGTGCAGTTTTTCTTCACCAGTACAGTCTCAGCATGTCTTTTTGAGATGAATATTGATGATTCTGTGCGATAATAACCAACTAACCAACCTTTTTTCAATGTAATTTGAGTATGGATGCACCTTATAGTTTCACAGTTGATAGTTTTCAAGGTTACCCAGAACCTTGAGAAACTTGGAACAGTAATGTATACTAAAGATTTTAGTATATAAGGCTCATTGAATGAGACAGATTGAGTCAAAGAAGTTGCATAAACATAAAAGTTACATAAACCACCCTGAACACGAGCAACTGCAATGCTACCGAAACCCTTCTCCATCAACCAAACAGACAGAAATAATTTAATTTTTCTGGCATCCCAGAGCAAACCTATGACAACCGTAACTCAGACAGAGCCTAAAACATAAATAATGTACTTAATTTATGAAGACCATGCCCCCAAGTCATAAATTAAGAATTACACAATTTAATCAAATCTTCTGTCCACTCCTACTAATAGAATGCATTGAGCTAGATCCAGCAAGCGTAAGTCTCATAAAAAGTCCCCAATCTCCTTCGTTGTACAAGCAATCCCCCTGATTGAACCCCTCCAGTTAAACGTGAAGTTATTTCCACAGTATTTTGGGAGCGTTTTTTCAACTGTTGGTCCGATTCAGTCCAAATTTGATGCATATGAATCAAATCCATCCTGTAAACATTATACTTTACTCTAATAATTCTTAATTTAGTCACTAGGGGAGTGTTTTAATGTAAAACATGGTTTTACGGACGTTAAATCCTTACCGTTGTAGCTTTGGACTGGAGCAGCTCTATTTTACGGAGCTTTCTTTTACGGAGAAAAACACAGTTTTTCCGTTTAAACTTCAATTTTGATTTGAGGAATTCATTCATAGAGATTGCTTGTACAAGGCAGGAGATTGGGGGCTTTTCAGGGATACCCCTTTGCTGTTGGGGATAACAGCGGGCCTAGTTTTGTAAAAAAAAAGAGTGACGTTTTCTCCTTGAAATTAAAGATTCACCAAAACAACCATCACTATTATGGGAAATAGGGACTGCATTCCACTCATGACAAAGAAAGAATGAATAGAAAATATACTCTAATTCAATTTACAGAAATACAGATAACTTCCAGAACATATAAATAGGAAAATCCAATTTCCCCTTCAGAGACTCACACAAGAAAATATAGAACACAATAATAAATCTGGAAAAAATCTGGCTAATTAAATCAAACAAAACAACGAAAGAACAAAAATGACCAGGATGGTGAATTCAGCAGGGACGATCGTGCAGACAGCAGAATAAATCTGTAAGATCTACCAAAATCTTTATTCCATCCGCTTAATTGTTGAACTGGCATAGGTTTTCTGTCAGATGCCCGTCCCGATGAAACCCTGCACATTTATTCAGGCTTCGGCCCGGCAGAGAGCAGCTTCAGTCAATAAGCTGCACAGATCAGTCTCTTCATTGACATACAAAGCAAGTCAAGGGAATATTCACACATACCAAAAAATGTTGACTTACCTTTAGTCACTGAAGAAAGAAGAAGAAAGAAAAAAAATGCACTTAAAAACTCTTCTCACATTTTGTTTTCAAGAAATCCATGATGCACTCAAAATAATGCTTAAAAATAAATATTAAGTTCTATCAAGGTTTTTGGAATTCTTTATCTTTATTTATGTCTTAGATGCTGAGATTGTCCAACCTTTTCAACGACATGGACACTCGTTACTTTCTGTTTTATTAAAGCCTGTTATCGCCCAATAAAGCTATCGCTGTTTCTCCTCTGAACACACTGGAACTGGCCGTAAGCCACCTGAAGTGGAAACTGCTAGTATTCAGTTTGGTGTTTCTATCTGTGACGGCCTCCCCTCTATATAGACGGAATATTCTCGCTGGTTTTTGCCACTATGAAAGGTCTCCCTTTTCCATTAGTTGTGTTGGACTCTGTGACGGAGGCTTGAGGCAGAAACACATTGGAGTTTTTGATTCACAGATCCAAATGACCATACAGGTATAATCAGGGCCTTTTATTTCTTTTAAATTAGAATGTCTTGGATTTTTCTTGTGATGGTGATGTGTCATGGTTAAATACATCCATATACAAGACCCCATATCCAAGGTTTTTCTTTTGACCTCTGACAAAGTAAATTATTTTTGACTCCAGAAATTGCTTTCAATATATTAGAAAAATTATTTATATATAGACAACTAATTCCAATTTGCCAACTCCTCAAATCTAGAACTTAATTCGACTTAACATGACTTTTTGATTCTTCCTCATCAAATGACAAATTTGTAAAGCTGAATACTGTGAGTCTTTATCGAATGGCAGCAAAGCTACGGCTGATTCTCACCATAAAACAGGAAGTTGGTGTTGAGAGGTAAGGGATGCTCCGGTACTCACCAAAACTTCTAGTAAAGGTAGTAAAAATGATGATGATACGGATGACAGCATTGGGTGTGTCAAAATAACTCTGCAAGGAGCCCCTTATACGTATTTCACCTAGACATAAGACATTTTGTGCATTCATTCATTCATTTTCTTTTTCTCTTCAGGGACCAGTGGTGACTGTAGCCCATTCCTGCAAACACTGGGTAAAAAGCTGGTTCCAATCACCAGTTCGTCACAGGGCCGACAAAATAAATCTTCCCACATTCACATTTACGGGCAATTAAGAGTCACCTATTCACATATATATATATATATATATATATATATATATCATGTTTTTGGATGGTGGGAGGAAGCTGGAGAGAGATAAACCCATGGAAACACATTGGGAGAAAACATGTCCCGGCTCCTTAAGACCCCAAGCCCACAGTCTTTCTTTCTGTGAGGCATCTGCACTACCCACTATGACAACATCCTGCCTAGATTTTGTACATTTATGTAGGATGTCAAGATCAACAGAACAACCTCTTAGAGCCACGACTCAACCCAATGTGAATTTAGGTGTATTTTTCAGCATTTCCAGTCATTGTACTCAAACATACTCTCGATACAGGAAGCACCCCACCACCTTGACATTTGGTCAATACAATCTCAGCTAAATTGACCAAAATATCTCATACAACTCGAAAGGTATAACAACAAAGTGCAGTAAATTTTGAAAATTCACGATGAGAGAAAAAGACCTAACTCTGCTGTCTACCAAACTTGCCAAACTTTGCATACTGGATAAGGGTCGCCCTCTCAAAACATTCACATTATCTGCGGTTACAGTGTTAACGCTACTCGCTGGCATTTTTTTTTTTTTTTGACGGACATTATCTGATTTAAATTAAGTTTTCATGGCGTGTTCCTGACCTCGTTGAAGCAGATGTAAAGTTACTACGTGTTCTCTGTTGCAACAGTGTGCCGGGTGAGTTGCCAAATTCAGAGCTTTGTGTATTATGTAGTATTTCTTTCTATGAGAGGAATGTCTGCAGGAGAACTCAACATTTTGAACTGATTTCAATACTTTTTGTGGGACGGTCGGCCCCCAGAGAGGGATAAGATCTATACCACTCTGGTATCATTATGATAAACAATGATATTTTTTTTTATTTTCACTGCACGTCCATTACCACACAATTCATCTTAATTCAAATAATCAATTATCAATCAATAATTAATGTTATGAGATTCTAATGACCAAACTTCAAGATGAGTGGGCGCAATCGGTAAGAGGAATTTGTTCAAGTGTATTGCAAACAGAAAGACATATCATGTACAAAATGTATGTAGCAGGGTGGCATATAGGGTAGCACAGTGCCTCACAGCAAGAAGGGCCTTGTCCTTGTTACCTACACAGACAGAAACACCAGATCTGCTGATATATGGGCTTTTCTGACAATTTCATTGGGAACATTGTAGCCCAATTCTGGCATTATTGGTTACACTTTGGCATCCGGACTCAGACCAACGCTGACTCTGCTTATTTCATTCAGGTGATTTTTTTTTTTTATTTAACCTTTAATTAACCAGGAAAACTTCATTGAGATCAAAAATCTATTTTCCAAGACTGTCTCTGATTGTAGCTCTATGCAGGCAATGACGGGTCGCTTTATCATGCAGGCCCAAACCAAGCCAGCGATCCTTGAGTGTCGTTCAAATCCGGGTCTGGAATGATTTTGAAACAGACTTGTTACATAATTGAAGCTCTTTCAGTGAGGTGCTGTTTGAGAAATATTAGCAGTATTCCCACATAAATCCTACAAAGATCATCATAATTTCCTCTACGCTCAAGCAATAAAAACTAAATGTCATGAAATGAGCTACAGAGGTAGTTGGATTTATTTTTTTTAGCAATAGGTCCATTTTCTGTGGAATCATCCTTTAAATTGTCAGGTTTTTACGGCTTTGTTTGACATTAATGACGATGAATTGGATGACAGACTTGTGGTAAGACACTGGAGCAAAAATTCAGCTCCCACTGCAATTACTTTGGTACGATTTATTCTTATATTGAAATAGAGTCTGGAAAAAAAAAAAACATTAACCCCCAAATGGTCACCAGAACAGCTTTAACAGCATATTTGGAAGACATGGCACATTCTACTGTGCTTATTTAAGTCATTTACCTTAAACCCACTCACAAGTGATTATCTAAATGCCAACAGGCTGTCCAGTCCAAAAAGTGTTTGGCAGTACTTCCTTTTCCCATCACATAATCTCTCTGTCTGTTCCCACCATAGAGTCATACCATAAGACCATTTAGCAAAGAGTTGGTTAACGTCATGCAAACGCTCAAGCAAGCCATTTTTAGATCAGAGCAGAGAGAGGAGGAAGGGGATGGATAATTACTCTGTTTGGTGGCTGAATAAAGCCTTGTTCTCAGTGTCTGTAAATGGTTTCAATTAGGACTGCAGATGAAAACTTGGAGGGATGGTATTCTCTTTGGAGCATGGCAGTAGCCAGGAAAAAACACTGCAGCCTCTGTTCTGGAAAAAAAAAAGAAGCAGGAACTTGAGGAGTTTTGGAAGACAATGGTGGAGATGAATCACCTTTATTTCATTTTACTATGTCATCGATCCCAGCCGCAAAATGTCATGGCTGTTAAAATATAACCCCTAAACTAAGACGCTAAATCCCTTAAACTAATGGTTTAGCAAGAGAGCTGGAAAAGAAACCCTGTCACGAAATTATTTAGAGTGTGGTATTGAAATCATAGTTGATCTGAGACCTGCATAAATTATATGAAGCCACTTGCAGGCAGCAGAAAAAGTAGTAAACTCAAAATTGACATCTGTCATGGTAAACTCTGGTTTCCTCTTGTTCAGTGTGAGCTTTGATCTCTTTGATCTCCCTTTGCTGAAAACCATCACGAGATGAAAACCCCTTAATCCATAAGAAACAGTAAATGGGGGGATTGACTGTAATATTCTATTGATGATTCACTCTGTAATCACCATTATTAGCCACACAATAGACATACATATATAGTTTTAAATCTTTCTCTTATCCCTTTCATATAACCTTTCTTTTGTTTTACAAACTTTACCATTTGTTGCAGCTATTTGCTCATTTTTCTTCTTTTGATGTTGTCTAACAGCGGCTTCTCTTTAAACCGGAACATGGAGCACAATTCTGAAATTATTTCAGAAACGCTGGTCCTTGGCAAAACTTGTACATAAATGCTACTTCAGGGTTTTGTTGTAATTCTCTCCCACATTCAGAACATAATTGGCTTGACCTTTTTGTCTTGCTTGAGAACACAGATTTCCCTTTCTACTTTGCTGATTAGATTTGATGACGTGAAAATACTGATATTTTCCTCATTTATCAACTTAATCAACAAGTGTTGTCAGAAAAGGTTAAAAGTAATATAGGACATGTTATTAAGGCGTTATGATGGATGACTGGCTTAAAACTTTCATTTAGTAACAAAAAATCAAGCTGCAATGAACCAAATAAGGATTTTTTGAGTTAAAAAAAAAAAATGTAAAGAAAAATAAAGACATATTAAGGACTTAAGCATGTGTTGACACTTGTATATGTATGGCTCCTAATGGGTTCACTTACAAATTGCTTGAATATTTGGAAAACGTTTTAACAGTTCCAGTGTTAATATCAAAGTAGTTCTTAAATCACCTATTAATGAAAGTTTTAAATAATTATCTTTGGAATTATTGAAATATATTCCTTCTATATATGAAACAAGCAAGTTCTAAACATGTTTGACCTGTTGGCTGTCATTGGACTTGCAAAAATAACTGGCAAATATGGTTTACCCGATCCACAGACAACATCATCAGAGGCAACAGAGGTTGTTCAATCACAGCAGCCATTATGGGAGTTTTTTACATTTTTCTGTCTCAACTCACAGAGAGAGAGAGAGAGAGAGACACACAGACACACAGACAGATAGACAGCAGACAGCAAAGCCAAGGGTTAATTATACATTCAATTAAAATTAGCTAAAGTCAGATGTCTGAATCATAATCAATAGCATAATGATATTTCCCCCATTTTGTCAAAAGTTATCAAAAGTAATTGGAGAGAATGATGGAAGAAAATTTAATAAATGATATAATAAATGATTAAACTAATATCAGATACATTTCATTTCAAAGTTGTTTGGTACAAACAAGTTAGGAAGGGAGGAAGGAATTCACCAATAGATCACTGCTGACTTCTCTTGAAGACAGAATAGATTCCTGTCTATGAGAAGCAAGTGCGGAACTCTGGGTTGGTTGGTTTTTATAGGTAAAACAAATGAAAGAGGAAGCAGAGCAAACACAAGTCGGATGCATGATCTCTGAGTGATTCACTCTGAGTTTATCAGGGTTTGTTCATACCTAGCCTGTTTGGTTCACTGAGACAGGATTGCCTGGTTAGAGCGATTTGTTTGAGCCAGTGTGAAAGCTGCCAATCAAACCTTGATGAATAAAAAAGACCTGAGAAGCTGAAGGAAGTCTTCAAGCTGAAGAAAAGAGGCCTTTTGGACTTGGTTAGCCCAGTGCTGTCTGCTACTAAAGCTGCAGACAGGTACCAAGAGACCAGAATGGCCAAAGCTGCAGGCGGCTGCTGAAGTAGGATTTCGAGGTGCCATGGAGAAGGACTTACGGTCGGCCTCAGGTAAGTTCTGGCAAACAATCTAATGACTCAGGAAGGGAAAGCAAGACCTGCCTGGGGGGAACTGCTGGGACACACTGACGACATTGTCGGACAGTACCTTTGGAGTGGCAGACTGGGGTGGCGGTCCCACTTTATAAAAAAAGGGGGACCGGCGTATGTGTTCCAATTATGGGAATTACACTTCTCGGCCTTCCTTGGAAAGTTTACTCCAGGGTTCTGGAAAACAAAGCTCAGACCAATTGCCGAATTACACTTTTAGGAAGAACAGGTGGGCCAACTTTTTAACCCTTGCAGGCTTGCTTACAGGGTCATGGGAATTACATTAGCACATCCATTCTACATTTGTGTTGTGGATTTGAAGAAGGGCCCATGCCCCATGAAGTCCTGTAGGGTGTATTGCGGAAGTTTGGGGTACCGTGGCCTTTACTAAAGGTCATCCGATCTATATTTAACCAAAGTGAGAGTTGTGTCCGTACCCTCGGCAGAAAATCAGACACGATTCCAGTGAATATTGGACTCCTCAAAGGTTGTCCCTTATCTCCAGAGGAACATCTGGAATGCCCTTCTTAGCCTTCTGCCACTGTGACCCAACGCTGGATACGTGGAGGAAGAACGATGGATGGACACTTTATAAACTGTTAGTTAACAATTATAACCAACCTATTACCTGTCCGTTTTAAACAATCCCAGTGGGTCACTATTTGTCTAGAAAAATTTACCGCCGCAGTTTGTTTCTTTTTATTATCTATTTTGTTGAATATCTGATCCTGTGATTCATTCATACCATGAAAAATATTTGAAAAGTTATTTAAATTGTAAGTGAAGAATGAAGCATACATCTGCACAGTTCTAGAGATTTCAGCTCAAATTTAAGAACTGTGCTCTTAGTTTTTTATATAATTCAAATAAAGATTTTTTTTGATTTCTGCTGCCCCTATTTATATTTCGTCCTTGTCTTTTTCTGGAAGTGTGTAACGTTTGTAATTGTTTAAGACTTGGCATTTCACCCTTTTCATTAAGGCTCCTTTTCAGTAAAAGTGCTAGCAATAAAAACTGTCTTCATCAATTTGTATAATACATACAACAAGGCTTCATTTTGTCAGTTATTAATATCAGTAATTCATCCATAGATAATCATAAAAATAAGATACTAAGGATTATCAAGGTGGATGGCGAGGACGGATTCAGTACAACAGGTCACTGTTGTACTTTTCCATTTAATGCGTCACAGCAGCTTAGTAATGATTTATAAAGTTTTCACAGGTTATTAACCATTCATGAACTCTTTCTAAGGGTAATCTTATTTTAAAGTAATGTCCAGTTCAATTTGTTCGATTTCTAGTCTATAAATATTAATAATGCCCGCAATCAGTTGTCTCTTGAGTTCTTTGTGCTCTCTGACATCATAGATACACACATTAGAAACATTAAAGTGCTGCAGAAAACATCTGTTAACGCAATCTGTTTTCCACATGTGGGTCTCGATGATGTGCCGATGATTCAGGAGGACAGTCCTTAAAACCGTCCAATCACAGAGTTTCTTGTGAGGCTGCATGAGTTCTTGTTTATTTGTCTTGGTTTTATTGTGAACGAGAACCAAACCAATGCTAACATGTTACGATTAAAATGTTTGCTCTGAATCTGGAACAAATGGATGGAACTACATCAGGGAATTCTCCCTCAGGGTAACGGAGCAGAACCAGCGGAGCAGTGGACTTTGTTACATATCATGTGCGTCACTGAGACCGAAGTCATGGTTCATTGACCTTTCCCTCTTGCATTCTCACTTACTTTTTAACCTTGAAAAATACCTGGACTCACTTCTGACCAAAGTGCCATGTGTTGCTTCACTCAACCTCCACTACCTGAACTATGAGCCAAACGCTGGAGAACTAAAACTCTCACAGTCTGAGTCTAAAAAAAAAATCTATTCTCTCTCGGTTTGGATATTTCGATACATAACAATTCACACAAAAGTAGCTGATGAATGAGTTATTAGCTAACGCGTAGTTCATATTTATTGTCATCAAAGACAGAAGTGTCCATCAGTTACTTATTATACACCTTTTATAGTTTTTTTCATATAAATCTGCCAAAGAGGAACTTTTGTCCAGATCCACTGCTTTGTTTCACACATATGAGAAAATAGCAATTTTGTACCCAGAATAGAGGCTGCAGGTTTAAGGGTTTAATAGACCCAGACAAAACCAGGGATTAATCAGTATTACAGATCCAGCCAAAAAATATGAACAAAGTATGAATCAGTGGATCAATTCTTTATGAGCCACAGTGGCAAAAGCTAAATATTGGAGCCTCAATGACTTTCTGAAACAAAACCTAATTTTAATCGAAAATGTATGTCTAAAAGTCCATAGTGGACGTGTTTTTAAGGTGTGTCCAACTCAAAATATTGTAGATAAATTGAATATTTGTATCTTAACAGAAGCAGCCATCTTCACCAAAGGAAGAGTACGCAGACCTTGCACAGCAGACCCCCTTCTATCACTGCCTCCTAATCCTCATGGGCATGCATGTGATTGTTTGTTTGACCGTCTGACACTATCTGATAGATTTTTAGTAAACTTAGTGGGAGGGTTGGGAACGGGGCAGAGAAGAACACATTAAAGTTTGCAGTGGATTTGGATAAAGGGGTGGGTTTATTCATTTACTTCTATTATGCATAGATTAAAGGATGTATTTTAATGAAACTCCAGATCCAGATAAAGATTAGTTATAAGATAAGATAGATTAGAGTTGTTCATTTCTCTTTCATTGTGAGAAACCTAGCAGTCAAAAATCTTTAGTGTTCAGCCTTAGTGGAGGTGTCTCTCTCGTTTTTGACTGACTATTTTATTAATAATATGTATTATAACTGTATGGACAAATCCTCTTAGGGCCTGCAAGAGCAATGCTTGTCACCTGATAATAAGGAGTCTGTCTTTGACTACCTGTCCAAAATCAGGGCTCAATTGTAGTTTGGAGATCTAATAGAGATTTCTCCCTGTGTAAGTATAAGTACGTCTTATGTGAAGGAAACATATGGCCAGATACTTAATATCGTCTGTCATACCAGCTGGTATGGGCCCTTAATTAAGATCCAGGAGGAGCTAGAGGACATGGGTGCAATTATTATTGTTATTATTATTATCACTTATAATAATACTATTAATAATAATAATCATCATTATTATTATTATTATTGGCTAACACTGCATTTTAATAACGATATATCTGTATAAAGCCTTTTGTTTCAAGAGAATAGAGCTCTACAACCTCCAAAAGAATTAATAGGTTAAACTCACCATTCAGAATTAGTTTGAAAAAGTACATAATTATACAAAGTAAGGATTTTTACAGTGAGGTTATTTGTTGCACCGTGGCAGGGAGTGATTCCTCTGAACGTGAGTTAGGATGTAAGCAAAAGGTAAACATGCCTAATCCCTCCCCCAAATAGGATGAGATTTGCCAGTTTAAGCAAAGGCCAATTAAGCTGTCTAAGACGAGTATTAGACGTGGGGCGACGTCGCATCAGCGTGAGTGTTTGTGATGGCGTAATTCTTTGAGGGAATGTTGATGAGATTTAAATCAATGTTTGATGTAGCTGCTGTGAGTGTGTCTCAGAAGAGAGTCTCAGAGCAGATGAGAATTTCAGGATAAACATCTACATAATGGCAAAGTTTGAAGTGTCCTGTAATAACAGCAATTTACATGGACATGCATTTTTTTGGGGGGGGAAATGTGTTCTTAATATCTCAGAGGTGAAAAACTACACAGAACACGTCACAGTTAGGTCAGCATTTTTTCAACTGATGGGTCACAGATGTTATCAACTATCAGAGGATGAGAAACCCATAATCAGACTTTAATTTTATTTTTTTTATAGATTCTTTTTCTCTGTTTGTGTGGAGATTCAGCTAGAGCAGAGAAGTGCCGGAGCTTCCTGTTTACATGGGAGATTTCGGAGCTGCGGGGGTCTCGGTCAGCAGCTGAGAATTAAGTCGGTTAACCCTCCACGTAAGGTTGCAAACCGTTGGCGAGAGCCAAGTGCCGCTATCACCAAAGGCATATGCTTTTCACAATTACGTGTGTATTTTTGTATCCCATTTAATGTTCCACATTACTGGAGATATGTTTATCACAATATTGTTACTGACCGCAAGCTACGTTCAGTGTTAATTCTTACAATCTTAAAAAAAATGTATCACGAAGCACATGTTTTCCCCATTTCCCTTTTGGCACTGGTGTGAACGTGATTCATTAGGTCCATCTGGGGCTTACACAATATGCATATGTGTAGGTGTTTGTGAGTTGGAACAGAGCAGCCAAAAGCATTTAGTTTTGGTGCAGAGAAAAGAACCTCTGTGGACTTCATGAGACTCAATTAGTGAGTAATCACTCTGAGCCCTGCGTTCCCTCAAAATCAACACAGACTTAAAACGTATTTAATCGTACCAGATATTGTCCACAGAGATAAATCCTGCACAAGAAGAGAACCCAACACTTCCTGGTATATTTAACTAAATAACCATTGGATAAGAGCAGCTACTATATGAGATGTGGGTGGAAGTGTTGACAGGATGCAATGAACAGCAGCTTCTCTTTAAGTGCCTTGTCACCAACAACCCCACAGAACCTCTTTCTGTCTTCAGGTCAACTGGGAGAGGCTGAGATTTCAGTAAATGACCATGGTCCATTTCATATGTGGAGGAAAAGCAAAACCATTGAGAAGAATTTTATCACTGTAAAAAATCACCTCAGGCCCGTACTGGAGCTGCAGAGTTGGGAATCAAAGTACGAGCCGTTTTCTAAGCAGACACTGACTTCTGTTAAGCACAGGTCTTGCTAATAACATTAATGACGGCTCTGGTCTTGTCGGGTGAGCCGGTAAACCGAGTCCAGGTAAGCCATGACAGTCTGAGACTGAAGCTGATGGGTAGAATCTGAGCTGAGAATGAGACCGATGGGTAAACAATCTGTTCCCTCTGACAAATTGATCATCACTCTTCACATGTAGAGCAGCACTCTGAGTTTCAACCGGGACATTTGATAGTCGCTGACAGGAGTATAAACTGGTTCTGAGTCAGCATCCATGATCCAGGTTTTTCCTGCCATGACATGTCAGTGTTTCTGTGGAAAAAAAAACATTTCAGAAAGTGAGACGCACATACGTCCAATATTAGTAGAAACAGTAGGAGCCTCGTAGAAACAGTAGTCGTAGCCGTAACAGCAGCAGCAGTAGTTGGGTAAATAATAAAAGAAGTTACCTCAATGGTTTTATCCTGATGTTAGGTATTATGGAAGTCGCGTTTGTGATAACACAAGTAATAGCAGTAAAAGTATTAGAGCTACCAGTAACCAGAGTGTCATTTGTGAGCTGTTTAACGGCACCTTCAGTAACAAGACCAGTAGAAGTATCATTAGAAGTACTGGTAGAAGTGTCAGAATTATACAACCAACCTTTCCCAGAATGAATCTAGTTCTTCTTGCAGTACGGTCTAAGGGGGAATAAAATTAGAAAAATTATCCATCAAGGTGATTTTGAGACACCTTCATTCTCGTATAATTACGGATAATGAATAAATGAATGCATGATAGATAATACGTAGCAACACAAGCAGAGATAATATTAGTAGCTGTATAATTAGTAAGAGCGATGGCAGCAGTTGCATCATTACAGGTAATTGGAGCAGCACTGTCATTGTATCCCCAAAAAGTCGGGGATATCATGGAATCGTCTTTTTAATGCGATAACTGAAGAACCATATCATGGATCATTTTCAAATTATATACCCCCATAGCCCTTAGTACGAAGGGGGAACTGCAGATAATTGGGAAAGTTCGGTTTTATATTTCCAACACTAGGAGGAGCTTTATCTCCAACTGTTTTCGGCCGTACCTTCCTAAACCGTCCAATTTAGTCCAAATTTTGTGCATATGAATCGTCTCTAGAGGATCCATCTTGAATATTTTACCCTAGTAGTTAATATTTTACTCACTTGGGGGAGCTATTTTACAAAAAACACAGTTTTTGTAGACATACCTCAAAAACTGTTTAATGGATCATTTTCAAATTTTACACCCTCATAAACTTTAGTGCTATGAAGAAGGGAGTTGAATTTGGAAACGGTCCATTTGTATCTTTCTGACAGTAGAGGGAGCTTTACTTCCAAAAGTTTTTTATATAAGCCTTAATAGCAGTAACAATATTGGTATCCAGGGTAGCAACAGCAATAGCTAACATCTTCAGATGTAGTGGTATTAGCACTACCTGCAATAATATTAGTTGTAGTATCGCTAGCATTAGTAGCTAGTAGCTACTTGTTCGATAAGAGATAATATTAGGAGCAGTAGCAGGAGTAATAGTTGCAGTATGTGGAGGAAGAGGAAGACTCTTACATGAGAGGTGAAACGTGTTCAAGTCTAAACAGACAACAAGCTGCTTTGCATTCATCTTACATGGAATAGTGGCAGTAATGGCGTCAGAAGAAGTAGTAGTAGTAGCAGTATTGATAGAACATTAGCATTAGTAATAGCAATAGTTTCGTCAGTAGAAGTAGCAGTACCAACATTATTAGTAAAAACAGCAATATAAGTATCATTATTGAGTGGTAGGTTATTTAGTTCTGAGCAGACCCCCTCAGTGTGACATTGTTTATCCTGTTGGGCAGCATAATGGCCACCATCTCTCACACACTGAAACACACACTACTGATGTTTACAAGCAGGCTGAAAGTGGATCATTTATTCACACACACTGAGGTGTAATCTAACCTCTGCAGGCAAACCAAATTAGGTTGGAGCTAGAAAAGTTACTTCAGCCCTGTGGAGCTGTTTATATGAGGTCTGCTCAGCTGGAGTGAATACAAAACTTCTATTACCGATGTTATTAGGAAGCACGTAAACACACTCACTTGTCCACTCAATGGCTCTCTCATTTTTTCAGTCAGTCCATCAGCTCAGCCGCTCATACCAACATAGTAACAATCAAAAAGCATAGTCTTCTTTAATGAACTACAATGTTGATATTTACGCAGCTGTTTCCTTATCCAGGCGTATTATTACTCCTATCTATCTATCTATCTATCGTTCATTTTACATCCATAACCGCTTATCCTTTCTGCTAAGTCATTATTATATGAGAATTATGGTGTAATAATCTATAATAAAGTCTTAATTATATCCCTGTGGATATTATGATCATTGCCGCCACCGCCACACCTGCCGCCACCGTGTCTGCCACAGCAAGATCCTTCGTGTTCCCACGATCACTCAAAGTCCATTTAATGGCTCGTTTTCAAAAAATTTTAACCCTCACAGACCTTAAAGCGAGGAAGAACTGGAGTGAATCTGGGAAAGCTTGGTTCATTAATTCTGATACTAAAGGGCAAGTGGGACCGATTTAGCCCAAATTTGGTGCACATAAATTGACTCAACGAGATCTATCTTGTATCATACTTTACTCTCAGAGTTCATATTTTACTCACTTCTGGGAGCATTTTACTAAAAATACTGTGTACATAATCACAACGTTGGCTGAGCCAACGTCCACATATCTGAAGGTTGGTGGTTCGATCCCCTGCAGTCCTCATGTTGGAGTGTCCTTGAGCAAGATACTGAACCCCTAGTTGCTCCATAAGGGCGTTCCATTGGTTTGTAAAAGATGGCGTGAATGTTTACTGCTCCCTATTTGCAGTTGGCGCCTTGCATGGAGGCATCTATCATCACTATGTCAATGGGTTAATGGCAGCTCCCAATGTAAAGGGCTTTGAGTGGTCGAACAGCCTAGAAAAGCAATATATACGTACAGTCCATTTACCATATTTATTTTGAGGAGTTCCATGAAGGGGATCTCTTGTACAATACAGGGGATTGGGGACTTCTCTGGGATCTACCTTTGCTTTCAGGGACGACAGCGTAGACCCAGTTTTAGACTTAGGGGAATATCCGGAGTGTTGCCAAACTCAAAAAGAGGAATGTGGAGCATATTGTTAAGCTATACTTTTGGTAGATTTCAACAAACATTGATTCTTTTGGAACATCAACACCCGATAACAATAAGTATCAGGACTTTAAAAGGTTTTCTAAGAACCTGGGTCTGTTCCCCTAGAAACATTTCCTCACCTCTTTTATGGAGAAGGAGACTAGGACAAATTACAAGTTAAAAGTTCACTCTTGTAATATAACAATTCTTAATTTCAACTTTATTTGTGTAATATTACAACCTTATTCTTGTAAAAAAAACATGACTTTGTTCTACAATATTAACACTTTTAAAAGTTTGACTTTATTCTGTTATGATAAGACTTAACTCATGATATAGTGCTTTCTAAATTTTGGAATATTACAACTTTATTATCCAAATCCCAAATGTACTTATTTTTCAATGTGGCCTAAAGACTCCATAACCCGTCCCCAATTGATTTTCAGACTTAAACTGATGGACTTCCTGGTCAACTTGGCGAATTTCATGCTGGCAATGTTGTCTTTTGATTTATTCATCTGCTGGTAACATCAGGTACAGATGACAGGTGGCTTATGCTAGCTTGCTGCGGACCGTGGAGATTTTTTTCTGACATCTGAGCATGCTTCGGGTTTCTTTTTTTATTACATGTTGCACACTTAATTTGACATGTTATGCCAGGTGTTCTTTTCATTCTGCTTGGGAAAGCATTTGGCTCTTAATGGCCAGACTTACCCACAGACAGTGGGTAATTGGCCCACCATTTGTAGTGTGGTGGTCTTTGCTAGTATTCTATATAAAATGATTTATTCCAATAGACCAAGATTACACGAGTGGATGACAAGATAGAAAAGCCGTGAAAGAAAATCAACAATAAAACCTGGGACAGAAACCTACGAGGCATTTAAACTAGTCACAATAAACACACCCACTGGAAGCTCTAATTGGAAAGCATGAAAATTTTAATAAATGCCTTTAGATTACCTGTATGCCGGAGCTGCTGCAACCATTAAATTTCCCCTTTTGGCGATTAATAAAGTTTTCCATTTATCTATCAATCTAAGGAGTGAGAAAACAAAATATAAAAGCCGCATGATTTCTATGATGTTGTATTAATATAATAATAAATAATAAAATCTGGTCTCTATATGTCTCTTACACAAACACACGCATGCACAGACACGCACAAACTCACGCACACGCACACACACCCCCTCTCCATTGACTCCATGTGCTGAGACCAACCTCTGCTGTCTGACAGCCAATCGCTGCGCTCCGATCAGGCGAGCCTTCACGAGCCGACCCCTAATTAGACGGAGCCAGCTCCGATCATGTGACGGCTGAGCGAGCTACCAGCCCTGTGGGGTGAGAGAGTGAGAGAGAGAGAGAGAGAGTGATAGTGTTTGTGTGTGTGAAAGAGAGACAGAGTGGAGGCACACAGCTATGCAAAGAGCGTGTCGTGGACATTTATTCCCATTGCGCACTATTACGCACTAACAGAGAGCGCTCAGCGCAGGGAGGCGCAGGTTTAGATTCCTCGCATATACGGGTGAGTGCATGGAAACTTGGGCGATTAAGGTGATTTGTTTGTTTCTAAAAAAGTGTTTATTTGCGTGCGCCTGCGTTGTTTTCTGTCGATCTTTTTGTGTTGCATGTCCGGAAGCATGACTGCTGCGAGAATGCAAAATACATATGTGAGTTAATACAAGATACTGTATTCATTATTCATTATTATCATCATTATTGTGATTTTACTACAATACAATACGGTTTTATTCAGTTTTATTTTGTGAGTTAAGATCTGGCACACTTTCACAGTCTGCGCTGTCAAACATGCCTGAAATCCCCAGTTTAATGTCAATAGCTAAATTCATTCAGCGAGTTGAGGACCATGAACGCATCACACAGTCGAAGCCTGTTGAAAGTTCCAGGGTTACTACAGAGCAAATGACTCAGGTCTTGGCCATAACAAACATGTTTCTAACTGTTCTTTGCAAGGTTAAAGACATTTTTCTGGAACCCCTGCTCATATGATACTAACACATAAATTACCTCATCTGAATCAAATTTTGAGTTTGGATACGTAATTACATAACCGGCAGAATAAACAGCTGCAGTGGAACTTTGAACAGTGAACATCTCTGTAAGGACCTCCGGTGAAACTGCTGCTTTATTTCTTCACAGAAGAGGGCGCAGTCTCTTTTTGTTATCCTACAAATGTAGACTTTTTAGATTTTAAAGAAGATTCCTATGCCATATGTAATCGGCATAAAACGCTCAGTGTATTTAAAGCCATTTGAATATCATGCATATGATTGCGTTTATTCATGTCGGTTTAAAGAGACACTAATCCCTTCACTGAAATCTGCTGTTAAGAATTCAACCGTCCTGTTAACCAGTAACAGATCCTCTCTGCTGTAGCATTTTTAGATTAACGTTCTTTAATCTCTAACTCTTGTATGTTTCTAGACGTTATTTCTCGTTAATAGCTGTATGAAGGATCTCTGGAGGGAAAGGACACCTCACCGAATGCATGAATGACAGCAGAAGCATGTGCTTTTAATGTTAGACATGGTGAGAAATGGGAACCCTTGATTCCACATGGTCAGCGTGATGTCTGAACCAGCAGCTGCAGCAAAGACACACACACACACACGCACACACACACACTCTTCAAATCCCATTCCTTCACACGTGGTTGGTTTTAATTTTGAATTGCCATAAGCAGCAGACCTCTGGAACAAGCAGCAGGTAGGACGTAGAGGACAAATCATACAGCCAGTTTGCTGGTTTAATTATTTCAGCCTCAGCACCCTGTTGAGAGTGTTACTGTGTTGTCATGCTGCGCTTGTTTTGAACATGTGTTAACTATAAATTCAGATTTGTTTAGTCCGAAACGTCTGAGATGGCCCCACTTGATTGTCAATATCTCATTTTAAAATAAAAGCAATGCATGTTTATTTTGTTTGCAGTCAAATTCAAGTCAATCCAGTCATTGTCTTAAAAATACTCAACACACTTGTTTGTTTATTGCAGGAAGGAGACATTTTTCATTCCCACTTCCATCAGAGCAGCCCGGGTTTTCAGAGAACAGCAGGTTCCAGCTGCCGTTCATCCGCACAGGAATGGTGGATCACTTGACACTTGGTGAGAAGACCTTCCTGTATTATTCCGGCTCTCAGGGGTCCGACTACAACTACACCTGTCGCCACACCAATGGCGGCTTGTCACCGGGCATCATGGTAACCGACTCGGGCATCTACAATCAACACCACCACCCCTATCAAGGGCTGGCACCATCCTCCTCCCCCCACCACTCTGAGGATGACCTCAGCGACTCCTCCAGTCATCGCTCCTCGGTCTGCTCCAGCCCAGAGTCCGTGTCGCCGATGCTGCGGCATGTTCTCGACTCCAGCTGTGAAAGCAGGAGCAGCAGGAGCAGTGGGAGCTGTAGCTCCTCGGGGGCAGAGAGTCAAGACAGTCTCCTAGACCTCCTCCTCTCACAGACCTCCCTCACCACCTCAGTAAGCTCTAATGCTGCCAGCAGCTCCCATTCCTCTCCGTTATCTTCCTCTCTATCCCTGTCCTCCTCATCAACGCCTCTTTTGCCTATGGACCTCGCCTGGGTGTCCAAGAGGGAGCAGCGGCTGAGTCTCATCCATCAGCAGGCCAAAGAGGACAACTATGAGTTCCCCGTCTTCCTCGATGAGCTGCAGGATCCCGCCGCGCTTGTTTTCCAGCCAACCCTGGAGGAGATTGAGGAGTTCCTAGAGGAGAATATGGTGGCAGCAGTAGTGAAAGAAGAGGAGGGGAGCGACGAGGCGATGTCAACGACTTCAGAGGATGCTGAGTCTGACAGTTCGAGGACATTAGTAGAAGAACTTGTGTCAGTGTCACAGAACTCAGATCAGACTGTGCCTGTGGCTCATTCTCCACTCTCCTGCTCCACAGAGACCAAACACACAGCATGTACTTCTGACATGGACAGCTCGCCATCAGCAGTGGATGTTAACTGTTCCAGTGATTCTAATTCTACTAGTGTTGGAGTTGAATGGATCAAACAGGAGAACTGTGGTTCACCACAATCCCCCTCCTCAGAAAGTTCCAGTGCTTCTTCCGCTGTGCCTGTCATCCTTCAGATCCAGCCAATACAGATCAAACAAGAACCGAACCGTAGCGCCATATCAGACACTTCCATGCAGCAAACGCAAATCCCGAAAACCAAATCCCAGCCGAGTCAGGCCCAGTCAGATATCAAAATCGCCCAACTCCTGGTCAACATCCAGGGGCAGACCTTTGCCTTGGTGCCTCAGCTTCTTTCTCCAGCCAACGCTGCTGGATTAAAGAAAAACGCGTGCGCTTCCTCATCCAAATTTGTCCGGATTGCTCCGGTGCCCATTGCTGCAAAGCCCATTGGGCTTGTGGATGGTGGATGTTCAGCTGCAGGGGTCCTCACTGGAAGTCAGAGGTACCAGAAGAGTGCAGTATCAGACCTTATTAAAATGCACAAGTGCTCTTTTAGCGGCTGTAATAAGATGTACACCAAGAGCAGCCACCTTAAAGCCCATCTGAGGAGGCACACAGGGGAGAAGCCCTTCGCCTGCACATGGCCCGGCTGTGGATGGAGGTGAGAATTCTTTGTTTGTAATGAACTTGCAAGTGGTCTATACGTTTATCTGCACCACAGAGATAGTGGTCACACACTTGAAGATGGCTCTTTCCCAATTTGTGGAGCTTTGCACTCAAGCCTGGCTTGTAAAGAAGCGTGATAAAGTTGCTTTGGTTTATTAGGGGCTATCAAAAGGTCATTGTAACAGAAGATCGTGACCTCCTGTAGTAAAGCACAGGTCTTAATTCATTCATTCAAGTGAAATATGATGAGACAGTTTGATCAAGGAGTTTAACATCAAAAGACTTTCCGCACTTTGTTTAAATAAGCCGAGATAATTTTTTACAGGAGAGAGGGATATAAACGCGTGTCAAATTTACAATGAGATTATTCAGAATGCTTATTTTATTTTACAGATGGGACGGGCTGGGGAAAAGGCTAACTCCTAGGGCATCTACACTCAAATCTTTACATGACAGTAACAATATGTTCTTTTCCACATACCGACTTGTGTGTCCCCATTATCTGTGTGTTTTTGTAGCCTGGTGAAATTATAGATTAGATAAGGCACCTTTTGAAGTTATACGCATGTAGACTTTGCCCACAGCTAGTTATTCAATTTTATTTGCTCACTGTCTGCAACCACACAGACACACACACACACACACACAAATACACACATCAATGTGGTAGAGATACACATGATTATCGCATAATCTAGTTCAAAGTTTCTCCCCATAGTGTCCTTAAGGTTCGAGGATGTCAGGTTAAGACTTTTGGAATTTGTAAATTTAAGTAAGTGAGGAATATGAGTCCGTCTGCATGGGAAAGAGCCAATCAGATAAGTTTGGCGAAGCTCTTACTGGTCCACATTGTATCAGTCTCCATGCAACCTAATAGTCTGTGAGGAGGCTCTAACACACCTGCACACATAATACATTATGTCTGGGAGGACATCCACATATTCATTATCGTATTTAATATCAAACTATTTTGGTCAAAAAGACTCCGTGTCTTTGCTTTTGTGAAGCTGGCCTCAAATGTCAGATAAAGAATCGGTTATAATCCGTATTATACATTTTTCTTCTGTGGGAGACGGTGGTGATTATATAAGCTGTGATAATAGATTTTGGTTCATTCAGTTCCTTGCATATCTGATCCGATTCAGGCTGGAAGCTGATAATGATGTCCATATAAAGTCAGACTTTACTGTTAGCACAAGTAGCGACAAAATAAAGATATAAAGTCTAAGCAATTTAGTTAAATATTAAGATGTTGCTGGTTGAAGTTCCCCCTTCATTTTTTTCCTTTAATTTACTCTCTTGCATATCAAATGTCTACTCAGAGTCTGGTACCAACAGACCAATATACCATAAAATATATATATATATATATATATATATATATATATATATATATATATATATATATATATATATATATGTGTGTGTGTGAGATCAATTCACTTACTCTAAATTGATGCCAACAACACATATACAAAAAAAAGGCACCGTGTTAAATAGCTGTTTGTTTGTTTTTTCATACTACCATCTGGAAGGTAATTGTTCTAGTCTGAGAAGATTTCTTTTTTTTTGTTCTTGCTTGATATACAACTTTATTTGCCCAACAGTGTGGGGTCTCTGTTGTTGTACTTTGAACTTCACATTTTCCATGGCAGACAGGTCTGGGCTGGAGGCGGGCCTGTTTGGTATTTGCCCTGTCTTACTACACAGCCATGTTGTTGTAAACACGTAGAATGTAACTTTGCTCTATCCTTTTGGAACAAGGAGAGATGTGATATGTTTAGAAATATGAAAAATTGGAAATGTTGACTTGTACGTCTTCAACTCTCTTTTACACTTTGTGCAACTTCATTATAGGTGAACCTGGAGAGGCTGGGGGAGTGTATTTATATTGTTAATATGTAGCATTATCTATGCGTCTTAATTTGTATTTGTCCATGTAGTAATGTGTATTTAGTACTTACAGACAAGCAGATTTTCTGAAGTGTTGCAGAACCCAGGTAGTAAAAGCCTGTCCACAATCATGTTGGGTTTTAATGCAGTGGTGTCTGGTCATGGGTACCCAATGGTTGTGCCTCTTTCTTGAGATTTCATAGGATTCTCTCACTATATTTGAATAGCATGCACTGTGGATGGAGAAATCCCCAAAGTCCTTGCAAATTAGCATCAAGGAACACCGTTTAAGAACATTTGGAGCATTTGATCACACAGTTTTTGACCAAATGGTGACCCTTTCCCCGTCATTGCTTGTGAACCCGCTAGCCTTTCCAGGATCCCCTGTCTTGCTCGGTCATGATACAGTCACCTGTTATCTGTAATCCACCTGCTTACCTCTTGATTGATTTACGCAGATGTTCGTGAGCATTCCACAACTACAGTTATTTTTTTTTGTTGTTGTCCCTGTCCCAACCTGTTGGAAACTTGGCTGCAGGCATCGAATCTAGAACAAGTTTACAATTAATAAAACATTAAATTGAGTTAGTTTTATTGTTTAGGTTGACACGTTTGTATTCTTTAAATGACCGCAGTTAATTAAAGCACTTTTTTACCCTGTGTTACCTAACAACGTAGATCCATGTGCTGCATGCGTCTGAAGGGTGGTCATTTTTAGTCTGGGCTCCCACATGAAGACATTTCTGTTTGTTTTTCACCATATATGGATTCAGAGAAAAAAGTCGGGTCATAAGAGATGTGGGCAACACACACGTATTGTCAGCTGGAACCTGCTTGTAGAATGCTCAAACCCAAACAGTTTGCTGTAATAACAGTGTGGCGTGTGTTTTCAATATTTGTCATCAGGGTAGTGACTGGTTGTCAGCTGATGCCATCATAGCAAGAAAATGGCTGCTGATAAAGTCTCAGAGTACTGACAATACCCGTCTGCCGTTTCTGATGTGTCATTAACTCTCCCAAGAAGCTCACATCTTCAAATCCTCTCAGTTGTGCAAGAAGTTCAGCCGGGTTGGAGCGAGATATAAGTAATGAATTGGATCTTTGGTTTGGGAAATCCTGCCAAAAGAGTCGTCATAGTTGCTTGTATGAACATTTTCACTCAGGACACCATCTCCTTTAACTGCTTTAAACTCAGAGTTGAAAAGGAGCTACTGATAAAGTAAATGTCTCCGAGCGGACAGTTTAAACACAAGAAGAGGCGGCGATGGCAGACAAACAGAAACTCAACAGTACATTTGCTTACCAATATTTCTGGTACTGTTATTTTACAGGTGTGCAAGCCACCAAACCGCCCCACCTTTCTCAGCTGTTTTCTCTATGCTGCAGAGTAGCATTTAGGGACATGCTAGAACAAAGCCTGTGTGTGTGTTTCCCACAGCGCTTGCACAAATATGCAAATTGTGCCTTTGTTCTGCAGCCATGCCACGCCACCACTAAGGACTTAAGGTGCAAAAATGACAGTTCTCAAGTGAGAAACACAGCTTCCCTCCACCCTATAATCTCTGTCTCCTCCCCTTCCCACCATCCCCCAGAGCAGAGGAATATTACACAATATTAGAAGGGAGAGGACTGAAGACATAAAGGGAAGGTTATACCGAGAGAGAGGGCTAATTGAGGTTTGAGAAAATTGGAACATGATCGATCTTGCCATGAAACAGTACATTTAAAGAACAATGAATGTTGATTTTAGTCTTAAATGTAGATTCTGTTGGAACAAGAACCCCTGCGGTATCTTACATTCTGGCTCAGGCCCAGTGTGACTCGGTAGAATAACTGTACATGGCTTATATCATGCCCCAGCTTGAAGCTGAGATAATACGCTCTAGGGTGTAATGTGTTCCCGGGGTGTCACCTGAAGATCGTCATAAGGAACAGCTGTACAGTCTCATAAAGCGCTGAGCAGGAAGAGGCTAACGGTTGTAGTCATTATCGTCATTTACCTCTTCAAGTAGAAAACAGCAGTTTAGGTTAACTCTTCAATATTTACTATTATCATATCACAGCTGATTATTTCTAATGGAAAAGGACCCACATGAAGGGATGAACCGTTTATTTCCAGTCGCAGCTGTTTTTAGCCAGTGTTGAAAAATGTACCGTGCACCTGGGCCTTTCCAGAACCATAGGTAGCAGATAGCAGGTGACCACATTAGCTCAAAAGTAAAAACATGTTTTTATAAGGGAGATTAGACCTAAATAGAGCTGAAAGAAGAGTTCAGATTAGACTAGGTTGGCCGATACTTCAGAAAACACAACTTCAAATGGAAAGTGGAGTGGACTTATGTAGCACCATTCTAGTAAGACCAACCACTCAGAGAGCTTCAGAACAATGGAACAGTTAGTGTGAGCACATGGGGATTCAATGTGTTTGCTTATGGACACCGAAGAACTTGTAGACTGCAGGGGATTGAACCACCAAGCTTCCAGCAGACGGACAACAAAGCTACCCCCTGAAATGGATCCACACGAAATTAATGCTAAAGTCTCCGTTGTAAGGTGGTAATATTTTAATGATGTGTACTCGACTTATTCTGCTGCCCCTGATTTACTTTATTTTCTATATATTAAGGGTACATCCCTATATGAGCTGTGCTATAAAGTAAATAAACTGTATGTAGGGTAGGAGGGCATTGATACCCCAAGATGTTATTGCTGCTAGCCAGATGATGACTCCCTCAGAAGTTTGTTGCTTTAAATCACAAGCATTTCTCACAACATTCATTTCTTAGTTAAGATTTATTTTAATAACTTTGGTGCCTTTTTATCTATAAAAGATAAAGCCTAAGATCTGCAACCACAGATTGTTGAAAGCAAAAGTATCCTTTTTAGTGCAGCCAACATGGTGAACGTAAAGTACATAAGATGTTATTATTTAGGGAAAATTGTAACAGCATGGCCTCAGTGTTGATGCATTGTCATTGTGAATATGTTAGCGTGCTGTCATTAGCCTCTCAATCGTAGACAGTAAGTAAAAGAAGTGAATAGGATGTGTGATAAAAAGTGTATCAGAAAGATCCTTAAGGTCTATCTGCCCTGAGCAGCAGCAAGACACTGGTGGTTGTGGTGGCTGATGACTCTGTTTGGTCTGATGTATGATGAAGTCAGTGAATGTGTAAAGATAAGGCAGTGAGTGGGAGTGGGAGGGTGCATGTAACACCAGCATGAACAAGAGGTACTGTGAGGCCATAAGCTAACATGGAGGGGTGTCGCTCTTCAACTGGGCCAGCAGATGAGAACCGCTGGAATCGCATCAACCGGAAATAATCCAGCAGGAAATAATGCAAGGCAGGTGTGAATGCCAAAAGTCTTTCTAACCCAATTTTAACTCGAGCGCCATTCAGCTCAAAGCAACGCTGTGTCAGAAAACAGATTCACGTCGTGGATGGAAGTGCTATCTTACTCTCGATACAATAACTCTGTACTAGTTAAGATCAGAGTGAACAAGTCAAAGACAGGTAGATGCAGAGGCTTTGAGACACAAGGAAAGCTTAGATTGATGAAATCTGAATGTTTCATCTTTCCATGGCTAAGTCAAGATTCATTGTAAAGGTTTAAAATACCAAACCAAAGTCAATCAAATAAAACTTCTAGTCTAAGCGTTTGTTTTGACGTTCTGGGTTTTTCAGATACGACCGCTTCACTTTAATAGCTTTGTCACTTATCTTCTTTTAATAGTGAGCCGTTAAAATGATGAGGTAATAAACTTCTAGAGTGGAATTGGTTTGAAAATAACTGTTACTGACATTTATACATCTCTGTGAATTATCGCCTCCTTGCCTTCATCAGCCTGCTGCAAATGGAAGTGTGCCGGGAAATCAATCTTCGTTACAGATTAGTCCGATCTTAACAGCTTTGCTAATATACACATATACACACGAAGATACCTGCACAAACACACAGATACAATTAACCCTTTGCTGTCGCGATCTCCCAACTGTCCTGAGCCCCATGGAGACCGGAGCAGAGGGGGACAGAAATAGACCGAGCTCGGATTTGCATTACCCATTTGTTGAGCTAAATATGGAATGGCTCTTTAACTTCACGGGAGAGACGTAGGGAAATACGCACGTATAGTGTCACACCTCTCATATTACCCTTGTGTAAAACAGTTTGACATGGCATGACATTTTAATTTTATCTGGAATCTTGTAGCGTGACTGCGTCCTTTATCTTAGCATGAGATAGTTCATATACACAGAAGAACAAAATGGTTGTGAAGTCTGCTCTTTTGGGAATGCAATAAAAAGATGTGAAGAAATTAGTAAAATTGTAAGGTTCAAGAGATGTTTCAATTTTTTTTTTTTGAAATCTCATCATGGGGTCCCTTCCTGCCAGGTTCTCCCGGTCGGATGAGCTATCCCGACATCGCCGCTCCCACTCCGGAGTGAAACCATACCAGTGCATCATCTGTGAGAAGAAGTTTGCCCGCAGCGATCATCTGTCGAAACACCTCAAAGTCCACCGCTTTCCACGAAGCAGCAGGACAGCGCGCTCTGCAAACTGACTCCTCTGACCCCGCTCTGACGGACTGATGCTGAGTGGAGGAGGGGAGGGAGGAGGGGGGCCATGTTTGTGTATTTGTGTCCGACAGATGAGAGAAGAGGAGGGCAAGAGTCCGAACACCTTTTGAAGGAGTCCGTACGGAACCCTGTGGCTTGTCTGCATGTCCATGTTGAAATATGTACGAGTGACGTGCATTCATCGTACTGTGATAATTTATTGGGTGGTGAGGAAAGACTGTAAAATAATAACTAAAACAGACAACTGTTACTTGACACAACACCCTCACAGGTGGAATAAGCTTCTTGTAGAATGCAACTTTATTTTTGTCTCGTTCAAATCTTTTAGCTAACCTAATTGGAGGAAATTGAGGGTATTCTGGGGGTTTTCATACTCTGAAGTGTGCTTTTTTTAAAAAATATTTTTTTTATTGGAGCTTGATTCAAAAGCCTGCTACAATGGGGGGGTCTGCTACAATTTAAACCTTTTCTTTTTACCTTCAAGGTGCCAACTTATGTTTAAAAGTATTCTTGGTTAAAATATTGCAGGAACCTGATTCTTCCTTTTTTTGAAACGGCAGAGTAGATGATGAATCGACATTCCTTTAGCTTAAATAAGACTTAGACACTCGGTGTTTTTGTTGCCTTTGAGTTTTGAAACAGAAAAAAAAAACTGTAGAAACCTCATACAAAGCTCAAGTTTATGTTGAATTACTACTCGACAAAAAATATCAGCCATGATGTAATTTGCACTCAAACAAATAACATTTCTGACTCCTACCCACGCAGGTTATTTCCAAAATGAAACAAGTTGGCAAAGTTTGAAAACAATCATTTGAAGATGTGAATCTGTTGCTGTGACTTCAGCAGTCGGTTTCTCATAATGGTGCTCTGAGGTGTCATATCACTTATTACTGAGTCACTTTATCTCCTTCATGTCACTGCTGTGAAAAGAAATATGCAAAGTAATACATCATGATAACTCACATCGCTCAATGAGAGGCAGCCATGGTGAATAAACCCATTTAATCCCTGACTATGATCGTATCAAATCTCTTACCTCCTCATCTGACCAATTCGATATGCAATTCAAGAGGTAGATTGTTTTTTCTTTCCTACTGGCTGAGACTTGAATTGAAAACCATTAGTTAACAAAGAATGTAAATAATCCATCCGAGATAACAAAGATAGATGTATTAAAGCAGGCATAACTAAAGAATAACAACTGGACTGGTTGAAATTGTAAAGAAGGCTAAATTATATAAGCACAAGTAAAGAACTAGAGATACAAACTTGACAAATGCTAGCAAGACGTAAACCTCCATTTGCTAATGGGCACACAGACCAAAGAGGCTGTAGCAGCCAGAAATGTGTGTGTGTGTTGAATTCAGTGTTTATTACTTATGAAATGAACGTGGCGTGTCCTCTTTGAAAAATGTAGTGTTATTCTATAAGTCTAAGCTTTTTGTAGCTGATGCACAATTTGTTGCTACTGGAATTGTGCACCAGCAACAAATAAAGAACTCATAGAACTGTTGTCGTAGGTGTTACTTTTTACACCACACTCACAACAGGTGAAAAGCGGTTAGTATGGGCTAAGAAAAAGTACTTAGAACTATCTGGCCCTTGTCTTATCCTATCAATTCTCTTACCTTCATCTGACGAATCAAGTTTGGTTTGTTTCCTCTCCATGGAATAAAGTTCAATCCAGAGTGATTTTCTTTCCCAATTGACTTGAACTGAACACCATTAGTCGCAAAAAATGGAAATAATCAACCCCAGATAACTTGAATAGATGTATTAAAGCCTGCCTAACTAAATAGCAACCACTGGACTGGTTGAAATAGTAATAAAAATTGTGGAAGACTAGAGAAGAGACACAAAACTGACAAATGTTAGTAGGACATCAGCCTTCATTAGCTTCTAGGCTTCACGCAGACCAAAGAGGATGCAGCTGACAGAAATGTGAGTGTGTTGAATTCAGTGTTTTCTTTCTAATGAATTTAAATCTGTTGGAAAAAGAATGTCCACTTGTCAAAAAGTAACAATTATTCTTTAAAACTAGAGGTGGACCTATCAATCGGCCCCGGGGGGCCTAGTTTCATAAAATTGGCAAATCGTCCGAGCAGCCTCATTAAGACGGTTCCATTCCAGTAACACACATGTAGCGTACACGTACACCAAGCATGAGCTAACACAGCTCCAAAGATCTAGGAACAACCGGCACATGAGGCATTGATGAAAACAACCTTGCACAACAAACTTAATCACGCATTTCAAATTTAATCACCCCGGGGAACATAGCAAGTTCTTAAAAAGCTTACGTTGGCAGAGCGG
This sequence comes from Lophius piscatorius, assembly GCA_009660295.1. Taxonomy (NCBI): domain Eukaryota; kingdom Metazoa; phylum Chordata; class Actinopteri; order Lophiiformes; family Lophiidae; genus Lophius; species Lophius piscatorius. Next base: position 31,461 of record VRLP01001803.1, on the reverse strand, counting down.
CTAAATCTAGCTCAGCCCTGAAGTCCCTGAACATTGCAAACATATAACATAAAATGGACTGAACGAGGCTTACAAAGTTTTATTCTCACTTTGAAATGTTATAAAAATTGGTTTAAGAAACACAACGCGGGGAGGATTTCAACAGTTGAAAACAATGCGGACCAGCCTGCCTTCCTTCTACTCTAATCCTTCAAAATAAGAGCACTTAAAATACATTACTCATAATGATTTTAAAACATAAAAAACTGATTTTAAATGATTTTAAAATCAGAATCGGTGCACCTCAACATAAAACCAAAACATTTGCTGCTACCGAAATGGTGCGCCAGCAGTAAATAACAAATTCATAGAACTATGGTCGTGAATGTAACTTTTTACACCACGCTCATAAAAGGTAAATTAAGTTATTTGGTCCTGTTCTTGCTCATATCAAATATCTTACCTGAAATGAGAAGAAGTAAAATGAGATGCCTTTTTTGTACTAGAGGGGTACAATGATTGTTTTGCTATTTTTCATCTTACCTTTACCTGTATAGATTTCTGTAGTGTGTGTCTTTCTGCATCTGCATCTGAACCAAGTGAGTGATACAATAGACACAAAACGCCGCCTACAGTCTCTGAGTCCAGACAGATTCTCCTGTGTCATGAAAGTTAGGATCTGTTGAAACATTCAGTACTGAAATGGTTTGAAGAAGAGAATGCGATTCTGATTTCAAATATGAATTTGGAATTAGTTGATTTTGGAAATGCTTGATTTGCTAAAACCTACAATCAATTTTTGCTACACAGCACTTGAATGAGACAAAGTTTGTGTGTCCATTTTACGAAAAACAGAAGCATTTCTGAATGGGTGTCAATCGTCCACCCATGAATGTATGTAGATACTGTACATGTATCTGAAAGGAGACATTAAATATTCTTCTAATGAATTTTGCAATTGTGAAAGTTTTTTTTTTAATATGTAAAGAAGTGTACATAACATGATAATTCAGATATATGGTGCAAAGTGAGGTAACTATTTTGTTTTACACAAAGGTTTTATTGTACATCCTTTGATCTAATTAATATTACCAAATGCATTTCTGTAACATAATCTTGACTTGCACACCCACTTTGTCAGATTGAAATATATCATATTGTATTATGAAATGTGATGAGTATGTTATGTGCTCTGTAAACAGGTTACAAAGAAAGATTTTGCATAGAATCTTATATTTTTGCTTTTGTTATTATGTAAAATATATTTACAATAAAAATCCAAAAGCAATACACGTTTTCTAATGTTTATCTATTATTAATATATGGCCAACAGAAACCTCCTATTTGATCTTCTCCATTTTTTCCTGCCTGTCAGCTCCATCTCCAGCATCCTTCTACCATTAAATCCACTATCCCTCTTCTTCACGAATCCAAACCATCTCAATCTGGCCTCTTCATCATCTAAAATCTGTACATCTTCAACTCCGCCACCTCCGGCTCATTCTTATCTCCCACCGTCTCCATGCATGTCTTCCTCCTCTCATTGTTTTGGCATACCATCATAGTTTCTGTTGGCAACCTTCAGTCTAACAGAACCAGTGGCGGTCGTTCATGCAGGTCCCGACCGAACCGGTTTGGAAATTAGTTTTTTAGTTTAGTTTATTAGTTTATTAGTTTATTTGGCATAGGTTTTACACCAAATGCCATTTCCCACACAACTCTCACTGTTTATCTGGGCGTGAGACCGGCACTTAAAGTATACTGACTTGTGACCACATAGTACATTTTGATGTCTTTCCATACATTGTGCTATATCCCACTTCAAATGTGGATTTGGAAGTACGTCATTACGTACAACACACGTGCATTTTTCCATAAATGAAATTGTTATTTGTACTTCACAGCTGGGGTATGTCGCCAAACACTTACGATTTATTCCCAAAGACATCTGACATCATCTTGTTACTTTTCACAATGAGCCAAACATCTGTCCTGTAGTTTGAATCATTGCTCAGCAGTCAGGTGAACTGTGGCAATGGTGCCGGTGCAGCGTCTTGTACCATCAGCCTAATGTACACTGCAGGCAGTCACTGACACCGAAGGTAAATGAGGAGATGCCGCATTTAGTACAGAACCTTTTTAATAAGTACATTCCTCTTGGATTATTTTCTTTTTTTTGCTGTTTAACCTTGTTAAATATGTTTGCAGATGATGAAGTAAATTAAATTGGACATGCGGAGTACATTATGTAGTCGTATCAACTGCACTCACCCTAAAGGAAACAGTACGAAAACTACAAGATTTGGAATTATTTGGGTTTCACACATTACAAGCTTCTGTCCTGTGCCCGTCTCCGGCATGAGGCACTTATAAATGCACCGCCTCACACCCCGCTGAAACAGCTGTCAAAGGTGAACAAAATAACCAACACAATTAGTCAAAGCAAACCCCCCAACCTGAGTTTGGATCTGCTCAAGGTTTATGCCTGTAAAAGACATTTTTTTCTAACTACATGCTTGCTCATGTAGGACTTTTGGCATCACAAAAAAACAAAATGTATAATCTTGACCTGTTATTTTCGTAAAGTACCCGTAGATAACTTTGATTGTTTTAACAATCAGTTTCATATCTGTCAACAGTAAAGTGCTGACTAATAACTGTTGCTCGGCAGCCTTCTCAGCTGCTCAGGAATGTTTGGCTCATTGGTTTGTACTGAGCTGCACAGGAAGAGTCTCATAGCTAGTTATGAGTTCAACTTCTCATTTGTAATACAATGAAGCTACAATTATTTTCCCAAAATGCCATTCTTTCTGTAACATATGGAATGTGTTGTGGCTTATATCTATGATAAAGGGACTATCATTAAGCTCCCAGTGGAGATGAAGGATGCTGTCTGATTCCCACAGCGATGTATTTCACAATCCAGAGAGATTAAAAGAAACCACAAGGATTCAACCCTTCGACCTCCTGTTTACCAGGCAGACCATAAACCACAGCGCCCCTGTGAGAAAGCAGATGCATCTCAACACATGCACAGCACCGATGACAGCCCGACATTAGGAAGAAGCAAGAGGGAGAACTGAACATTCACTACAGCGCTGGACGACCAACATCTCTGCCTACTGACTGCTGCTAAACACGAGAAATGTCAGTGAAAGATTTGTACCAAATGGCAAATGCATGGAAAATACAGCCAAACCCCCATTCTGTGCTCCTCATCCAGGCTTTGAATTTTCTCCCCAACTCTTACTCTCCATTTGTTCCTCTACATTTTAAAGAATGGCTGTGTATGCTGTCTGGTTCTTTGCAGGTTTGCTGAGTCATTGTGTTCAAAGCAGAGTGACAGCGGCTAAAAGCAACTGTGAGTCTGTTCTGTGCTTAGATCATGTTGATTTATGACCCAATGCTATGTCAGAGGCATTCTGGGATACAACAGGAGGATTTAATTCAACACATCTGGATCTGATCTAGACTCTACAGGCTGTTCAACTCAGGTTTAGCATAAAATCCCTTTTCTATTGATGTTATGGGTTTGACGTTTGCCAAGGATTAAAAAGTTGTAGGTTATTTATGTCAGTGGACACCGCTCACTTATGCGTGCATACATACTGAGCGTGCATGAGTGTCCATCAGCAGAATCACTATACTGGTTAGTTAACATATCCATATCCTCTCAATCTGGCCATTGTAAACCTTCAGATCTCTCTGCTGGACCATGAGCTTGTTATAAATTCTTGTAAAAGTAAATGTATGATTTTCCCCAGATCACACATTCAGCCTACTGAACTCTTATTTGAACCATTCGGGGTACTGTAATTGAAGCTGTTGAATGTTATAAATACTTGGGGTTCTAGATGGATGCCAGAAACAACTTTAAGATTCATGCGGCACAAACTCAAGGTCAAATTGGATTTGTGGACAGAAACAGATGCGTTTTTTTCTTCTGCTAATCATAGCACAATCTAGAGTTCTGTCTGTATTTGATTAAGTTGATATAATATAGTTTTGCATGCTTCTCCCGCCACACTGAAGCCTCTTGACTAAGGGTATCATAGTGAAGTCCACTTCATCGCTGTTGATACATTCCTAACTCACTATCCATTAATACATCCATCCATCCTTTTTCTTTAACTCTTTTTTCTGTTCAGGGTCATAGGGGGACTGTAATCTATTCAAGCTGACTTTTGGCAAGAGGCGAGTTACACCCTGGACAAGTGGCCAGTTCATCACTGGGCCAACGTAGAGACCCTGTTTAGACCTGGTTTTTAAATACGTTTTTGGGCAATTGGATCACAAGCGTACAGCAAGACAAATCGATGTTTCCACTTTTGTCTATCATGCGTCTCCAAATGTGTCCAGCTGACCACTTGTGTTCGGATTTCATTGCTGCTTACAGGGAAGAACATACCAAATATAAGACTGCAAGGCCAGAGGTGGATATGAACCTTTGCTTCTTCTTGCTGTGAGGCATCTGCGGTACCCGCCGCACCACCGTACTGCCCTCCTTACTCACCAAATTATCGTGTACGAAAAGGCGGGAAGGTCCTCTTTTGTCAGAGAGCAGGGAGTAGCATTGCATTTTGTTAATTATAGGGCCCTTTTAAAAAAAAAATGACCAGGTTGCCTCAGCTTTCTGGTTGAATTACAAACACAGTACCCACAATGTCTGGTTAAGGGACATTTTAGCATCAGTTGCACCTCCTAATTTTAAAACATGAAACATTTTAATACGTAATACGCAGGTATTTGCAAACAGCTCTGTAATTTTTTTCTTTAAATTGTGTCTCTTTATGTTTGTAATCTAGTCTAATTGAAAAAGTGAACCAGGTCTTAATGAGACTACCTGTTTAAATTAACTGAAGTAAAGCAGCATGATATTTCTTTTTTCTGGGACGAGCAAACAATTAAAAAAAAATAAGTTATTATTGTTGTTTTAATGACTTCATTTTCCAGCGGTTCATGTCCATTCCCGCATTTCCTGGCACTAAACAACTGCTATATTGATTTAATACAGATGACTTCAGAATCCCAATAAAAGAAAGGAAATTGAATATTTATGAATAGAAAGCTTTAATGTCCATAATATGGAAATTTTTCTTATTGGTTTCACCTTAAAAGCATGTTGTAAAGCACAGTACATACAACCGTACAGTCGTTAAAAACACAACTCACTGATTGACTCCACACCCATCATCTCAGTATACATGTTCATTAAAAATAAAGTACAACTCACAAGACAAGTCAACACGATTCAACACATCACACCAAACCTACTGCAGCAAAGTCAGAGCACAGCGCTGAACTCTTCCAATCCTGTGTTCCATCACTTGGAACAAGGATTTAATTAGGAGAACAAATTATACTTAGTAGTACAATAAAAAAAAAGGCCAGTTTGAATGTAACTCCAGTTTAAAATTACATAACAGGAGAGAAATAGATGATTTTCCCCCCATTATGTGCTTTTACAAAGCCTCCGGTGAGTAACAAGAACATGTTTTTGATTTTTTGCAAACTTTATCAACTCCTAAGGCCTGCTGTGATGAAGCCTTAGATCCCCGGGCTGACACTGGCTTATGTCAGTAATACACATTAAGCAGGAGTTCAAGCTTGTGTTGTAATCACAGACATATACATACAACTAAAAGCAACCGTTCTTTTAAAACATGTTCTGAAAACCCCCCTAACAAAGGATAGTCACAAGAAGTCTCTCAGTACAAAAAATGTATCTCCTAGACAATAATCTGAAATCTCAACTTGACTATTCTTTATATGTGGGTTTTAATCAGTCTTTTATCCGGCGCCTGCAGCCCGCTCAAAAGGCTGCTGTCCTAGATTGTTTCCATGTGTCTCACAGTGGATTTTCTGACATCTGTGTGTTTTGGTATTGTCATCAGATGACAAGTGAATAACATACCACTTTTGTTTGTTGTTTTCACAATGTTTAACAAACGTTTTATTGGAAGTCAAATGACCCCACGAACCGGAAGTTAAGCGTGGCAACATCAACTAATCAAAACATCATGAAATGTTTGTGGATTATATCTGTTTTATTCATTAAATGAAGCATTAAAAAAGGCGTGTCCGGGGTTGCATCACCTGAAAATGTTCTTCATTAAAAATCCTGGACGGAATCAACCCTTTGGATTCCGAATGAATTTAAGACGTACAATAAAAAAAAAAGGAGGAAAAAAAAGTAAGGAATTATCTTGCCGCCCCATTGTAGCTTAAAACAGATTTTTTTTTTTTCCTTTGCATTAGCAAAGGAAAAAATTGCAAAACAAATTGCAAAAAAAATACAATAGTGAAAACAGTCACAATTGTTTGACTGTTATTGTTGTTTGTTCAGTGTCCCGCACACACTGATCAAAGAACAATAATCCAGCTGTAACAGTGTTCGGTGTCTGACAGCTCAGTAGTTTGCAGTGGTACTTTTAAATGTAACCGTTGAAGAAGTCTGATGAGAAAGTGTGAACGGACCTCTCCGCACATCCGTTATGGTGTAGCAGATCTACAGCTTTGCTAGAGGAGCGTTATTAAACTCATCAGTCTACAGCACAAACATTCCATATTGCTTTAAAGTAGCAATTTAAATCATTTGAATTCACTTGTCCTTTTTTCTTTATGTTTTTATTATACAGTACGACAACAGAAGGAAAAAGAAAGACAGTAAAAGTTTCCAGTTCCTCAGCTGGTGGCTGGAGTGGCCACCAGCTGTGTGTTCTCCTCAAACTGTGTGTCAATATGTTTGAGGGAGCAGAGGAAACAGATAGTGTGTACAAATCTGAAGGTCAGATGTGAGTTACCCTGCAGCAAACTACAACGGGCCTGTTGATTTGACATGTGGCATCAGACGATAACTCTTACGTAACTGCTTGCAACTCAGCCAAGTTCAGACGTGTGTGTGCGCGTGTGACTGAGTGCCAGTTGAAGAACACATGAGAAACTGGGTTGCACCATTAGTGAAAAGAAATGGAAACTTTGTGTTACCTATCTTGTTTGAGACAAAAATCAGTTTCATGTGTTGATGGTCTGCAAACAGTTACGGTTTTACAAAGCGGAACTCAGGCACAGGAGAAGAGATAAGGTTAAAAATGGTTCCCTGGGGTTTATGGGTAAATTGAGGTGAAGTGGAGACAGGGGGAGCTTCACTGTATTGGAAACGGGAGAACAAAAGCTGAAGATAGACAACCAGATGTAACGAGATGTCGAGATATATCGGTCAAATAAACATAAGACAAGAGTTAGTCTGGAGAGTAACTAAAATTTGGGTTTGAAACAATGGCCTCAGTCACAAATATCTATGTATGAATTTTCTTAAAGTTTTTTTCAAGAAGATTCTGGGGCGGCATTAGCTCATTGGGTAGTGCAGCCGTCTTCCAATCTGAAGATCGGACAGTAGCCGGTTCAAGTCCCACCAGGGTCCACTTGCTGTGGAGTCCTTGAGCGAAACCCTGAAACCCCAGCTCCCCTGGCGCTTCAAAGGCACTGCCCACTGCTCCCTCAGGGATTGGGTCAAATGCAGAGAAATAATTTCAATACGTTGTACTGTGTATGGCTGTATTTGATCAATAAAGGATCTCTCCTTCTTCTTCTTAAGAGAAAGTCTACGTTAGATTCAATAAGTCTTCTTAAAATGTCAAATACTTTGCGCCTGTGTTCTTATGTTGGTGAATCGCAATGTGCTCTTAAGTAGGAAGCTTGTGCCTGTGGTCGTGCAGCGAAAAACAATTAAGAAAACGATATGGAGAAAGTGTGAAGACAGTGAAGCACCGGACATCAAATGTTGGAAAAAAACAAAACAGTTGTTTATGGAGTTGAGATATTGCTGCAGGAGGTGTAAAGCAAACTGTCTTATTTAGTAGTGTCAGTAGCAGATATAGAGTATCACAAGAAAGTGTGATGTCATAACCCTGAATGCTGTACCTGGCGGGGGGCACACAGGGATGCAAAAGGGAACCTAACCCTGGACCAGCGCGTTAGGGACTATATTATGTATTAACAGATAAACAGACTCAACCACCCTCTGAGGAGCAGCCAGGCGCCTTCCTGCAGCAGCGCAGCATTCCAGGCTTGCGCTGAAGCGCCGTTACACATCTGATGTCAGACACCTATAGCACCAGCACCACTCATAACTTCTGACACACTTTAAGAAATTGATGAAAATGTGAAGAAAAATAAAGAAGGTACGCACTTAAACATTTTATTCGAAGCAATGTGTTTTTGTTAATTGTAAGCTGTAAACGTCTATTTGAATCCTTTATTTAAAACCGATCAATAAACCATCGAACTTGAACAGCACGTCCATTGTATACCGATTATTTATTTTAAAATACCATAATGCTTGGTAAAATAATGAAAATGATTATTATTATAATTAGTGGAAAAATATTGTTGTAATTTAAATTCTTAATTATACAACAGTATAGTTGAAGAAATAAACAATACAAACATGGCACCACTCAAATGTTCATAAAAGTGGTTTTGAGCGTTAGACTCTGTTCATAACAAAGAACAGAAGAACAAATCAGATATAAAAAAACATGAACATGGTGAATGCCAGAATCTTTGTAAAAAAGCTGCGTAAGTGGGGTTTAAGAAGAAATGGCTTCGTAAGAATGGTTGGTGAATGACGCCCAGTGATCCAGCGTCTAGTAGGAGTTTGGCTCAGTTGATGAGAAGAATGAAAGCAGGTATGCAGACTGGTTCGGTGAGATAAATGAGCTGGAGAATGTGGGGAAGGAACACATGGCCACACCAGACCCACAGAGACAGAGAGGAAAAACCAGGACCACAGGAAACACGTTTATGTTGGAAATCATTTACAAGCCTACAGAAGTGGTGTCAGCGAAAAGAAAGACACACAACAGTATCTTAATGAAAAAACTGGACCCTTTCTACACCAGACCTAAAAACTGGACATGCTGGTATTTATATTCTGTATGCATGTGCTCACGTATATCAACACTCACATGTAAGAATGAGGATTTCTCAGCAATGTCAACAATGTGAAGCTAACCAGACGAGCGAGAGTTGAATTTATGACTTCAAGGTGGGTGTCCACTTGTCAGCAGCCACTTTTATTCATGTCTGTCAGAATGTCCACATATCTTACATAATGCCCACAGGACATTAAGCAGTGAATGGACACAAGGTAGCCTCCAAAAGGATGGAACCACTGTAGCAATCGGAGCAGAGTATACAAAGATCATCCACTCACTTCTGTTCCTGAAGCCGCTTACTGGCTGCAGCCTGCATTTAAAGGAAATCGCTAAAGAAAATAATGGCACACACATTTGGCTCAGGTAATAAAGCATTAGCTATAAACATTAGCACTGGTGCGAGTTCATTACAAATGATGTGCGTGTTTATGTGATCTTATGTGAATGATTTCATTCAAAGTAATGACTGTGTGTGAAAGCGTTATATTTCATGTAAGGGGAGCACCTGAGGGAAGTCATTCAACCGTAACCCCAAGTAAAAGAATCGGCTGCTTATTCAGCAACAAAAAAAAAAGGTTTCCATTGAGGCTGGCAATAATACGTGTTAGGAGTTATTTGGAAAGACATTGCTTCTGATCAGAGGTGGAATAACACAAATAGAAGAAGTACTGACATATAAAAAGCCTTGTTCCTGCATTTTAAAGTGTTACACTGACTTTATTGTAAACTTCAATGTGTATTTAGCAGCAGTAACTTTCAGCTAGCTAAATACTGACGTATTAAGTGATTTACTTGGATCTTTCTCTGTTCTGCTTCATTAAATCACCTCTGGCTGTCTGAGTGTCTTTGGGCACAGAGAGACCCGGCGCTCATGAGGTTGGGATTGAAGCGTGACCGCTAGACCCATGCGGAACCTTTTCAAAGCATTTTAACTGGTGTGACATGTACTATCACTGGAGAGTGTAAATTAAACGTTGACTTCAATCTAGGGAGAAGCCGGTTCAAAGCTAGTCTTTAGCAGTGTGTCAGATGATGAACATAAGTTAAACATGCAATAAGCCCACCACTGAAAACAAGCTTAACCCAGCACAGAGGAACGAAATGTGGTCTGAAAAGGTCTCAACATCATGTTCATCATGTTCTTCTGCATCTCATCCTGCCACACAGTGGACTCACACCGAGGCCCTCCAGCTGATCCAAAGCGCTGCTGATCTGGCTCCGGTAAAGTCCAGAATAGTATACAGTTTAACAGTTCGCCTCACTTACAAAGTCCTTTCCCACCCCGGGTACCTGGGTTCAGCATGAACCATATCCCAGTATGTTTTGGGTTAATAGAGAAAGAAATTATTGTCAGGTTAGGATGTTTAGCTGAAGCATCACCATGTTAACTATATTTATTGAGGTATATAAAGACCTGATCAGGGTTTATGCCAGTGTGAGGGCAGATATCAAAATATCTTTAAGGGTTACCTGGCTAAAAACATTACTCTGTCAGCATGCAGAGTAACCTGGGGTCTGTAGAGTATCTGAAAGTAGCATGGAAGCAAGAGGCTATCCTGTTTATCATACGTGGAACCAAATTCTATAGCCTTGATTTGGGAGCAGAGACATTCCTTAAATTTAAGAGTTCAAAATTTCCTTTTCGTAAAGCTTGCGGTTGATCTTTGATTGATTAAACTAGCCCCTAGTTATGCTGTTATAGGCTTAAGGTGCTTCACACCAAACGTCACACAGATTAAGTGTGAATAAGATTGAGCTTTCTTGTCATACAGCTTTCCCGTGGATCATGGTTGGACCTACTGCTAAGGACCATGGTATGGATGTATTGGTAGTTTAAATAAATACTTGTATTTGCAAAATTTCCATCTATTATTGTTGTTGCTTTACATTTGTTTGTGTGTCCTCCAGGAGGAGATTTCCGTGTCCTCCTGGAGTTCAAGTGCTAATCAGTCTAAAATGGACTCACCCAGTGTCTACTTGAGGACGTCTTGGTTTGATTATTCACTCGTCTGTATAACTAAGTCGGATGACCGATTTCCATATCACTTCCGCTGCAGGCCCCCACCAAAGTTTCTTCCGGCTTTGCTCCACCTAAGCGTGGTTCACTATCGTGCAAACTCAGCTCCATCTCCCATTTTGTGCATTTATAGTTAAATAAACAGGAAACCCAGCCACAAAGGGGCCACACGCCAGTGCACTTCCAGGGCAGGTCCCAGTACTGGGTAAAAGGGGAGGGTGCTGTCGGGAAGGGCATCCGGTATTAAATCTATGGCAAATCAATATGTGGAACAAGATGATCCACGGTGGCGAAACCCATAAGAAAGAGTCAAAAGAAGAAGAGGAAGAAGATAGTTAAATAAACAGGACCCAGAGGCATAACATACAGGAGGAATAAGTGATTTCATTCATTCTCTCATTATCTGTAACCGCTTTTCCTGTTCAGGGTGGCAGAGGCAGTGACCTATCCCTGCTGACATTGGGTCAGAGGCGGGGTACACCCAGGACTAGTCCCCAGATCGTCACAGGGCCGACACATAGCGACAGACAACCATTCACTCACTCTCACATTTACTCCTAAGGGCAATACAGGTGAACTGGTGACTCTGTAATCGCCTGTAGGAGTAAATAAAATGATTTAATAAAACAAAAATAAGAAATTGCGAGCAAACCTTGAGTCCAAACGGTGATGTTGAAATGAAGTCCAAATAGTAGGGAGAATGGGTCCAGTGAGAAAAATCTCAAGGGTTCAACCTATATCTCAGAGGGCCTCCTGCTAGGGCTTCAACTGGATGATGGCATGCCAGCCGTATGACGGTGTGTTTGTGTGAGAGGAGTTTCAACCAGCTGCCGGATGGTGAGGTCATGCTGATTCCATGTAGAGATGTTAGGGTTAGACGAGGCTGTTTTTTCTGCTTCTTTTAGTTCAGGTATGGTTTTTGAGGGACTGTCATCTGCTCAACTTCCTTCTAAAAGTAACGCTGTAGGATGCCAGTGTTCTGTCATGACATGGATGATATCTCATCATCTCCAGTTCCTCTTGGAGAACCTAGATTTTTAGCTCTCCTCCTGGAGTTGGGAATGCCCACTGGCTAAATTTTTGTATTTTGCAGCTCCTCATAATATTTTAGAAGGATCTTCTGGGTTTTCTTCTCAGGCTCTTGCTGAAGTGGTTTCAACCTGCTGTTTGACACAGTGACATGTCTGGCGGTAACCCTCACCTTAGAGTGATTCTTCATCATCAGACTTAATCAGCCTCTCGATAGTTTCCTTTAACCTGTTGATAAACATTATTTCTTTGTTTTTCTCTCTTCGAACTCTTGGCTTCATGTTCATCATGTTAACAAGAAGTTCTTTGCATTATCTGTGTCCTGTAGAATCAGGAGTGTGTTACTGATGAACCGATTTACTACGTTTTAGAATTCTATGAGGATGACAGTGGGACCATAGCCAAGTCCAAATGGACGGTACTTATAGCGCATTTCTTGTCTTTTTCAGTTCAGTTCAGTTCAGACCTTTATTGTCCCTCAAGGGGAAATTTGATTTGCAGAGGTGGTAAAAACAGACAGAAATACTACGATAAACCAAAGGCCACCACCAACAGATATTAAAAAACATAGTCTCGCTTGCACTCAAAATGTTTCACAGCAGGAACATGCATTCAGCTGTCACACCAACACACATACAGTGGAGACAGACGTTACCATGCAAGGTGGCAACTGCTCATCAGGAGCCATAGTGCTTATCATTGACCCATCAATGGAACAACCTTCAGGATCAACTTGTGGACAGGTGGACAACCGCTCTACCGCCTGAGCCCTAAACTACAGACTCTGCTGGGCCTGATGAGGCTGATGGGTTTGCAAGGATTAGGTGGAGATGGAGAGGTAGAGGGGGCGCTAACCAGCAGCAAGAAAGAACTAGATGAGCGGCGAGAGATTCATATTTAAAGACATTAGCTGATGGTGATGGGCTAAGCAGCATGCATTAGTGACAGTGATGGGATGGATGAGGATATCTGAATGAGAGCAGCTGATATCAATTGATGCCCCAGACCGTGAATCAGGTAATTAAGACTAAGCATGTGTGAAAGGAGAGGACAATAGTGGCAGGAGCAGTGACTGTTGCCCGAGTGTGCAAGAAGATCATCTTTCTGATTGAACTTTCGATAGATCTGCATTTATATAGATGTGGCTCCATAATGATAAGTTAATCTTTGCTTTGTTGACATTATGGGAGTTCACTCTCATGCATATGTCAAAGTAAGGCTGTATCAGTAATTGATCGTCATATTGGAGAGGTCAGAATCGGAAAGATATGGGGCATGGATTTTACAGTAACAGCAATATTCTGCCACATTTAGCTCCAAACAATCGTTAAAACGTGGTGTGAAGTTTTCAGGTTTACAGCAATGTCCTTGCTCTTTGTCATAAAAGCCCTGTATAAATGAAATGACGCAGTTAAATAATAAAATGTTGGTCCGCGGAAAAGCCAGAAGAAAAGTTAGATGAGGATATACAATTACACCATATGCTGCTATATCACCTGTTACACCTGGATATGTTGAACAACAACACATTTATTAAAGTCACTGTCTGTTAGGACTGTGTAATACACAAATATTTGGATGTTATTCTTCTAATACAGGAGCTACTGTGTTTTACCTTATTTATAACCAGAATTGCTTTAAGGAGAGAGTGAGTTAGAGTTTATTGGACATCCAACTCCATGTTTGCTAACATGATTCACTTTGGCTGTTTTTCCTCTATCTCTCTATCTCATTCTCTTTCACTCTGGCTTTAATGTAAACATACATACCACATTACACACACACACACACACACAGTATGTGTGTGTGTGTGTGTGTAATGTGGCTGCATTATACCTACCTACACTCACTCCAGCAGGATTTTAATGAGAGAAGTGATGGAGTAGAGGCACACACACACTTTGAGAGCTACAGCACCGGGCTGTAAAATGGAGAGCTGGGGAAATATAACACACTTATGCCAGGCGCTCTCATGCTCAGTTGCCCTCAGGTCTTGTGAATGTAAGGAATTCACAGTGAGTGGTGGAGGAAAATTGCTGTTTGCAAGCGCTTTGTCTGCTGTTCGGCAGATGGAGAGATGTGTGGCACATATTCAATCTCACACACACACACACATAAGCACACTCACTCACACACAGGCACACTTTATGGTTTGGCAGCACACACAGGGGCGGGTGACCCAGGGTAAAATACTTGTATCAGATAACTATATATTCTAGTATAATTTTTAATAATATAATCATTTGTATTGAATGCACATAATAATAATAATCGACGCAAAAAAAAAGACGAAAGATCGCGATATCAGACATTGGAGTTTTGCCCCAGAGCCCACACACTAACAAAAGTATATGAGTGTAGACAATAAGCCACAAATAAAAGCACCCGCACAAACACCACGCCAAACATGAGGGCGGTTTAACTCATGATAGCTTTCATGGTCTGGTTTCATCAAACAAACTCCCAACACCACACAATCCATCAGATCAAGCGTCAGCCACGTTTAGTAAAAAACACTGGAAAAGTTTTCTTTTTCAACAAGCTTTTGATCAATTCCATGTTTCCCTTTGACCGTCTGTTTTGTTCCCTTTCGTACTGTAAGAATCCATCTGATAAACATGAACTAACCATGAATTTTGATGAAATAATTTATTTGTTTCCATGATTAAAATGGAGATAGACGATAATCTATACTCTTTATCATCTCTTATCTCTTTGTACAACAATGTGAAATTAGTTCGTAGTATTTGACCCATTCCTGAGGAGCAGTTGGCAGCCCCTCTGAAGTGCCTGGGGAGCTAACTGGGGTTTAGGCCTTTGCTCGAGGACCTTACGACTTGTAGACCGCAAGGGTTGTCTGGGGATTGAACCTCCAACATTCCGATCTTTTACAGCAAAAATTCTCGTCCCTGCTCAAATGAACAATAACAAAGGGCTGTATGGTTTACTTGTTAACTATATTCAGCTTTGTTGGCACAGTGATGAGCTACTGAAAAATGTTACAGTGCTTCTCTAGGAACAGCAGCTAACAGTGCTTCAAAACACCCCTAGGTGACCATTGGTACACAACATCACACACATAGGTGGCTCCTTGATGCTGATTAATCCTCCACAGAAGCAACAATCGTCACCTGTGCTTCCATTTTCCCCTAGTCGTACCTCTGCGTGTTTTTTTGTCCCAAAAGATATTGATAAATGTTACAAGGCAGTCAGCAGATTCTTACAGCTGTAATCTTTAAATCTTTAAATCAGCTAGCCTGATTGTTGTCCCCCATCATACAGTGAGTTTTGTATAGAGGGCCTTAACTGAGTACATTTTCCCTCTTAATATATTTTTTTCTTTAATTTAATAAGAAAAATTTAATACATAAATACTTTTTTATGGGTTTCTAGTCCCATTTGAGTTTGCAGGTGGAGGCACAAGAGGAACAACCTCACCTGACTCTTAGAGTATACTGTTTTACTTTATTATCACAGTATTGTATTAGTATACCTTTTTACAGCTAACAAATAGAGCTACTTTAATGACCGTTGATTAGACATTTATCTCACAGCCAGAAACCATGCATCAGTTTTCCACACCTCTGGCTCTGACCCTTCACACTTACTTTACGATGGTGTTAAACCTGTCTTGATGCATCCTCAATTAATCTAGCATGCAGCTTCCCAGACACCAACACTGGGTCCAACAATCATAAATGTTGCCAACAGTCAGAATGACTGTTACACCCCAGCCTTTACAGTTCTTAATGAAACAAATTCAGTGTAAAATGTGACATTATCAGAAATGTCTGCAACAAACTCCCCCCTCCGGCTCCAGGTAGGGTTTGCCAACCTCTAATGTATATTGGAGAGGGAAAAGAGAGTAAAATTATCCTCAAGGGATCAGTCAAGTATTGCAAAATCAGGTTTTGAGGTTGATGTTTCCTTCAAGCTCTTGGCGTGCTCGTTAGCATGAACGCTGGCTTGTGTTAGGTCTTGTGAGTCCACAGAGTGTGGTGGTAAATAAAGTTAAAACACAAGTCTCTTTCATAGAGCACCTTGGGAAGTATACTATTCCTGTACGTGTGTGTTTTTTTGTGGGACAAAGAGACAATTTGTGGTGTTTGGTGAAAGTTTCAGTAGGCAGGATATTTATACGTACACAAGGGGGGTAGGAAGAAGGGAGCTTTTCACTTGATACGTATCATCTGGCCAACCTTTTTAAGGTACTCAAATTATCTTCCAGCTATTTACTTTCAGGTTTTACCAGGTTTCACAGAGAAATTGTCTCACCGCCATTCTTCTGTAAAGATGCCAGAAAATCCTGCACCTTAGACCAGAGGTGGGACGGGGGTAATTTTTGCTGAAAAAGCTTATGGACCTTGGTCAGGTAACTGGCCGGCCGATACAGGATCATTACCGGTACAGGACTGACCATAGCGGACTGTCCTCAGTGCACCTGGACAGGGTTAAGTCACCTGGGGGGAGACCAGCCCACAGCAAGAGCATCAGGGTTCTGCAGCGATGTTTGTTGCAACCCACCGGACCAGTCTTGAAACACAGACTAGGAGTCTATCCTGCGTGTGAGGGTTTGGCTCAAAATATGGCGTTATAATTGTGCCACCAACCTGATCGCATTACTGCTCATTCTGTGCACGCAGTTTGGATTTGGTGCACACAGTGCAAAAGAACACACCTGCTGTTGCAGAAATTGTGGCACGAATATAACACCATTTCAAAACCCCATGGCACACTGAAAATTAGGACCAGGAAACAGAGGCGCTGCTGTGTGAGTTGACTTGAGAGTTCTTGACGACAATCATGCGACCTCGTTTTTTCTATTGAAATGCGACGATGTAGCTATTTCATGCGACACGGTTATGACTGTATAGGGTACCCTACTGTATCTGGTAATATTGAATTATTCAGCTATCTAGTGACAATGATAACCATATACAATGACAACAGTAAAAACAAAATAGAACATAAAATATATTCATGGATAAACTACATTCCCCTATATCCCAGGGTTCATTATGTAGCATCAGTGACAAGGAAAGACCAGAACCCTTCAGGTGATCTCAATGTGATTGGCACATCAAACAAAGAAGGCTCTCAAAAAATATCAGTGATCTGATACATCTGCATCCAGACAATGCAGTGTGTATAAATTATTGAGGGTTTGCCAAATATATTTTTTATGTTTAACCTGGCAAAATTAAGCCAACACAGTTCACAAAAATATTAAGATTTTTTTAATCTGAACGTAATCAAATGGCTGTTCAATAATTATTTAATTTAAGTTTAATATTAATTGCAGAAAAAAAGTGCTCTGAAAATAATGTCCTTGGAGCTGCCCATTGGGATGGGTTAAATGCGGAGAACCGATTTCGCTACTTTTTACTGCTTGTATGACTTTTTGTGAGAAATAAAGGCTTCTCCTACTTCTACTTCTTGAACATATGATGAGGTGAATAAGCAGTATTATGACTAAAATCACCTCCTGACAGCCTCATTGTTGGGTTGAGATATGTAACCAAAACTCTGCTCATAATAATCTCATTTAAAAACTAGACGTATGCTGTCATAACCGAGTGCAAGGGTTTTCCCAGAAAAGCTCCCAACCCACTGCATTGCAAAAATAACCCCCATGTTTGAAGTTCTCAAATTAAATTGTTGAAAAATCATAATCGTAAAAAAATGTCCCTTTCAAGAGTAAGATATGAGCTATTGGTATAAAATATTATGTACAAGACATATCTAATTTATATAGTGAATATGCAAATTTGGACTTAATCGGACCAACGGTTCAGAAGTTATGTCACACAAAACTGGGTATTTATTCGTAAAAAAAGCTTCCACTGCTGTGTAAAAAATATGAACTTTTAGAGAAAAATATTATATATATTAGAAAGATCTCCTAGAGGTTATTCACATGCACCAAAAATGGACTAAATCGGACCCATAAAAAAGAATTTATGCCTAAAAAAATAGTGTTATTAATAAAAAAAAGTCCCCCCTAGTGAGGAAAAAATAAACTATTTATGTGAAATATAATACATATACAACATAGATATCTTTGAGTCGATTCATATATATATATATATATATATGTATTTAAATGAGAGGTTATGTCTGAAAAACAGCGTTTTTCGTAAAAAAAAAAAAAAAAAAGGTCCCCTTAGTCAGTATATTATGAACTATTAAAGTAAAATACGGTATAATACACAAGATAGAAGAAAAATAAGTCCACCTCGATTCGTGTGAACCACATTAAGACTTAATTGGACCAACGGTTGAGAAATTATGGCACGACAACTTTCAGAGATAAGGCCCGCCCTTGTCCTGAAATTGCATAACCGAGCTTTCCCTAATTCAACCCAGTTCTTCCTCGCACTATAACATTTGAAAATGATCCATGAAACAGTTTTCTGAGTTATCACGTAAAGGAGAAGCATCTGTAGAGGAAGCAGGGATATAAATAAAGTGTGTGATATGAAAACCAAGGCCACCTCTGATAAAACGTAAAACAGTAATCATGTAATGCTGTGTTGGGTTCCTTTATGTAGAATCAAATGTCTCCAACAGTTAGCCATCTAATGCATATCCTGCGAGCCAGAACTATACACCCATCCCATGACATCATCATCAGGTCAAAGGGGAGATTGAAAAATTGCTGTAAATGTGAAACACATGATATTACTACTGATGGGCAGAAAGTAACTGTACTTAAAAGTAAAGAATGTGTGTGGAGTTGCCACCTCGGCTTCAGACCACAGCGCCAGCATGTCAGCCCAAGTTTGTAGTCGATACAAAAGCTAAAACAGGATTGCAGTTCAGATCTTTAGAACAGAGCTTGTGGCTGGATAACCTTAAATCTGTGGTTTAAAGTACATCCAAAGAAGTGAGACATAAAAGACGCAAGAACTCTAAATTGTTAACAGCCATGAAATGTGATGTCCTGTCTCCACGTCATGTCTTTGGGCCGCAGCGTGTCTCTAATAAATGTTTAGTGAAAACGTTTTAATATCACTGATGCTTTCTTCTCAGTCTTTGTGTCATTTTGCGCCTCAACATAAAAGTACGATAAGATGGTCTCTTATTTTAAGAAGAAAAAAAACAAAGGATTGGCTGTCTGTGGTTTTTGTCGGATGACAGAACTGTCATAGTACGCTGTTGAAGTAAAACAGGCATATCATCTTTAACTTTATCATAACAGTCTTACGTTTTGTCAGTCTGTGGAAAGCAATATGTGCAACAGCCCATACTTTCATCCCCAGTGTGTCACAGTGACGAGCAGAGGCATGTCCAAACACATGCTAAGATCTCCTCTATCACGTGAATATAAAACACTTGGGATCTTTAAACGTTTATATCAGGCATTAAATTGCTTACCACTTATTCTCAGTCGGTTGTTTTTTTTGCATCCTTGCTGTCACTTCTGGAACAGGCTCAGTTTTTTAGGCTACATAGAAACAAAGAGAGGAGAATCTAGTTCTCTTTCTCTAAGAGGTATTTCTTAAATACCTTCATAAGTATATTTCTCCAGCCAACATCATATAATGTACGTGAGTTCCCTTAGTGTCACGTTAATCTTAGCTGTGAAAGTCAGTGGTGGCAAATGTAGGTCAAAGAAAGGCCTTCACTGCTTTTCCCCTGTGATTAAAACAAATACAATTACAATTAACCTGAATAACCTGACACCATGATACTATGACCGAATGCTGCATCACAAACAGACATAGCCCAAATCAATGTCATCAACAAAGGAACGAGACCAAAAACCAAACAATTACTTTCCCTCAAATGACCACAGACCAATCGAAAATGCATAAATCAGAAAATAACATCACCAGGAGAGGCGTTCCCATACGCTGCAGCCAGTCCTAAAAATCCATGCCACCATGCACGCTCTTTATTCAAAAGCACAGTCAGGCCACTGAATCTGAGCATTGCTCAAAGATTTAAAAGCAATAATTACAACAATTATGAAGAGGGTGAAGGGAATTAAGTCTGTTTATAGCATGAGTCCATTAATTTCAAAAGGCCTCAGTGCAGGTGATATCAACTGTGTTGATCTTTGGACCATCCATCTAATAATATCTCATTAATACACCTTTATTGTTTGCCTATAATATTGCAGCTGTTTTCTTTCCAGCCATCTAGTTCATTCATGCTGCTGGTTCAAAAGCTGTAAAAACTCCCCTCCCTTGCAGGTCCCTCAAATGGGGACCTTCATCAGTCTCAGCAGAGTCATCAGCCACCGCCACAAGTATCCAGACACTATGGGAGGGGTCTCTTTTGGTTGAAATTATGTTAAAAGATGGGAATGAACCTTGTAAAACACAAAAAAATTATGGCAATATACATTGAAATCTAAAATGAAATTATTTCATCATTAAAATGATCAGTTTTTGATTATGACAAACTTTGAGCCAGCAGAGAAAGCATTGGTGGCAAGGGTGGGCCACCTCATCCCTGGTATATTTATATCCCCAAAAAGTTGGGCATTTGAAAAATGCTTTGATTTTAATGTTACATTTAATGTTACATTTTCATTAGCAAAAAATAAAATCACTATGTGATAGAAACGAGGAAATGGTTTTTAGTTTTCTGAGACTAGATGTGGGCGTTTATGAGAGAATGAAAAAGTGACGCATGAAGTCCTGTCACACATAACTTTATTCCTCAACAATTTCTGTTAATTTCAATGCAATATGAAGAAGTTAGGGCTGGATTCTAAGCTCCACTTACTGGTGTTTTTCGGCTTTAAAATGATCCATCCTGGAGTTGATGAGACACCAGTACTACTAGTTTACTACATGATCCATCCTGTAGCTGATGGGACACCAGTACTACTAGTTTACTACATGATCCATCCTGTAGCTGATGGGACACCAGTACTACTAGTTTACTACATGATCCATCCTGGAGCTGATATGACACCAGTACTCGTTGGAATTAATGTGTCATCCACAGTAAAAGCTAAAGACAGATTATAATTAACATAGTTGATATGTAATGTGTTGAAAATCAAATGTTGTTGAATAAAAGTGAAGATTTTCTTCACTTTTTATTAAGTGACTGGTGTTTTTTTATTAAGTGATAGGATAGCTGTAAAAAGCTGTAATAGTAACAAACATCATAAGTGCTTTTAAAAAACCATTATTGCAGGTTTTTTTTTTATTATCAACAGGATTACCCAGACTCCTCACTAAACATGTTTTTCTTCAATCAAATTGCACCTGGGACTACCCGCCTCTCTTTTATCACTGTCTGTATGACAATCCAAAACAATCAGTTACTTTCAGCGCTATCGACCTGTTTACATTCCAACATTCCTGACTGTTTTATGACACAGTTTCAACTTTTTTTTAAGACTTCTTGACCAAATGAGAGTAAAAACCACCACCCACTCATGTCAGTACTCCGACCGCGCCAACAACCGAAGACACGATTATATGGACAATTTCGTACTAGGCTGTAGCTCTAAGGATAACAGACCAAACATTTTTTAAATTATTATTATTATTGGTAATCATGTGGTTAAAATGAAGGAGAATTATTTCAAATTGCAGTAATGATGGTCATTATGGGACATTGAACTTCAGTCTGTTCTCATAACCCCATCAGGAGTGAGAGATTTAGACTGGCTCAACATGCACAAACAAATCTACAGACTCATCTGCACTCATTCAATGACAGAATGACCGCGGCAGGCGAACAAAGGTAACCATGTTTGATGGGTGGTGTATTTGATAGCCAAACCCTCATGAGACAATCATCAGGATATGCTCTAAATCATTTTCTTTCAAATCCTCATCAGGCTAAAAGGTCCAAAAACTGGAAAAGCACACTAACCGATAATCTGGGCCAAATATATAACCTCATCAAAGTTCCGGACCAGATTTCTCCTCCCATAGTGAAGACGTGAATATCAGGGAGAAACGGCCTGACTCCTCTGTCATATGAGTCTTTGAAGCTCGCCACTAGGTATTCCACCGTAGACTTAAACTGTTGCGGGTCATTCTTCTACTAACATATGTGCATGCTACTTTGTCCACTTCTTCTGCAGAGTCTTGCAGTTTTATAGGCCCGTAGATTATGGTTGCACACCTACAGTGGATCTGGTTGATCTCCACATGAACCTCACTCATACTTAGTTAGTCAGCAACGATGCACACTTGATAAAAAGGGGATGGAGCAGGTATACTTTGGGCGATGCAAAATTTCTAATTGGAACAGTGCTTGTATTGAGTATATTATAAATTAAATGTATTATTATTATTATTATTATATATTGAGAAACCTGCTCTGCTTCTACTGTGGATAGAAAAAGATTTTTCTTAATTAAAAATAAATATTCTTATTTTCAGCTGATTACACACCAACAAAAACAAAATTTTTATTAAAATATTAAACTACCAGTCCAGTCATGTGTGTGTGTGTGTGTGTGTGTGTGTTTGTATGGGGTGGTATGTGTCAGTGTGAGCTAGTTGATGATGTCCTGACAGTTGTTATCTGATCAAACGTGACCTATGTGCGCACTACTGTTAGTGTGTGTGTCAGTGTGTGTGTGTGTGTGTGTGTGTGTGTGTATGTGAGAGACAGAGAGAGACATAGAGTGTGTGCTGGCAGACTGGAAGGTGTTTCCATCAAGTCACTGATGCTTTCATTCAGCCAGACACAGAGCAGGATTGGAACTAAGCCACCGGGAGATACGGCAGCCAATGGCTGATGGAGCAAGAAAACTTTTTCCATGTCATACGTCCAAAAACATTCAACATCTTTATGCTATTCAAATTTGCTGGTGGAAATCCTACATTTTACTATTATGTTTCTTATCTATCTCTACTCTGACCTTAGTCTCCAATAAAACTGAATCTTATTTCCATTTATTTAACCTAAAGAAAGTGTACAGACTCGCACTAATATTCCGCCATGAACAAATTGAGGAGGACATGTAGGAAGATTCTCTGTCCTCTGTCTGTCTTTCTGTATAATTTATACTCAGTATAAGCATTAAAATGGTGCCGGTTTTCTATTTAGGGACGTTTATGGTGATTCAATGGATACAATGAAAACTTAGGTTCATTTACAATAGAAAAAGTTGACCTTCGTTTTATAGAATACCGGTGTCGAGGACGTGTGCGGTTGCAAACCATTGAATGGATTGATTGGACTGATGAAACCATCCAGAGTTCTCCTCTCTGCAATTCTCATTTCACATCAGCTAAGGTTTTCTAGATTGCTTGTTATAAACAAAAGCAAAATTAGTAATGAAGTTAATAACGATAGATTATTAACAGCAGCAACCATTAAGCTGGCATTCTCAGCAGGCTCTGTCATGACGGTAAACACCAATGACCAACGTTAGTAACAGAAGCACGTAAGATAGTAAGCTAACATGTAAACAACAATAATTGCTCACAGACAGCTAGCATCACTCAGTATTTATGCAAGCATTTACTGAATGACTGAGGCACACTGTCATATCTGTGATATAACTTTTAGTTGACAATAAGACTGAGTCCACACTTCGCTAATGCTTGATATCACATAAGGACTTTCCAGAGTCAGGAAACGGGCAGGAAAGATCACTGGAGACTCATCACACGCTGGACACAACCTGTTTGAACTTCTCACCTCCGGTAGACGCTACAGAACACTGTTCGC
Organism: Lophius piscatorius; assembly: GCA_009660295.1. NCBI lineage: Eukaryota > Metazoa > Chordata > Actinopteri > Lophiiformes > Lophiidae > Lophius > Lophius piscatorius. The sequence continues at coordinate 7,839 of VRLP01001803.1, read as the reverse complement.
CCAAACTACCAGACACAAGAACAGTTTCTACCCACCGGCCATCAACCTGACGAACAATCAAACCAGTGTCGGAGTTTTGAAATAACCTGGATCACCTCATTATTCATTAACCCGTCCAACTGACATCACCCTGACATATTTGCACTTTCATATATATTTATATATACATATTAATACATATATATTTAAATGTATATAACATGTACATAAGGACATGTCCATTTGGTTATAGCTTGTGTATTGTTTATTCGCCCTTGTCTATTTTATAATTATACCTTGTCTATTTTATGATTATTTTATATTTATGTTCGTACGTGGAGAGTATGGAAACCTTACCAACATACCTTGGTATATCTTGATTAATATTTATTGGTCGTTGTGTGTTTTAGTTACACGTTCAATAGGACGCGATTTAATGGTAGCTTGTTACGTGTTTATTCATTGCATTTTTATCTTCTTTCAGCTCCATTGGAAACGAAGCTCAACAGTTTGTTTTTCTTTACTGGGCTGATTCCCATCGCTTTTGAGTGTGTGATCTCAAAACTGACAGAGTAGTGGTTATAAGTGGAACTGTTAGCCAGTTTGATTTAACTAACTGTAATGTCATCCCCAATATGTGAAGAAACTGGTTCCCTGTAACGGCACAGACATTAAAATCAATGGTCAGATGACAACCAGGAAGACTTTTCTCCGGAAAATACCAAAACGTTTAAACGTAAATATAGTTGATGTCGGTGTATCATTGAGCGTGTTGAGATTTTAATCGAGATATTAAATAATCTTACTGCTCAAGCACAGACATGGTCGGCCTATAAGCATCACAATACAGTCAAATATTTAACTGCTGTAACACAAGCAGGAGGAATTTCTTTCTGTCACCAGACTGAGGTGTCCCAGTTTCTGCCAAAGAAATAACATCAAAGGTCAGGATTGTTTGATCTGCCCGAGCCAAAGGATGAAATGAGTGATGCGCTGATATTTTCCAAGGAATTTCAATTTCTTAGATTATCTATTTCATGTTTCATGATGCATTTCAGGCTAAACAAATCATTCTTTATACTTGTGTCTGGTCTCAGTACTACATTGCTGTGTATGTAATGGTGTGTTAAATGAACTTTGACTTTAATAGTAGGAATAAAGGTTTGGATAAAGGTTTACAAGTGTCTTAAACAATGAATTTAATGACTCAATATGAAGTTTTTGAGGCGGAAAAAAATGCTGAAACTTTTAAAATATACACAAAAATGTTTCAGTTTTTACTGACCATTTTATGAAATAAGCACAACAGTTAACATGGAAATATACCCAATTCTTATTAAGTATATACGATAGTGTCTAATAGTCAGTATTTTAATGTATAATGTATTTTATGTAATATAACATAGATCCTATTTATATTAGGTTTGTAGCTATTTTACTTGTTTATAACAGCCAACATCTCGTAGAGCTGCCTTTATGTCCTTGCCGCCGGCTAGTCAGTAGGTTGGTCCGTAATATGAACGTCATTTGACAAATCTTGGTATTTGATTTCCTGGACAAGATCCGGATATTATTTTCTGATAGATAATAAGTTTTTAAACAAGATATATGAAGATATCTGGCCACTCCCGTTCATTTTGTCATATCCTTGACTGACTTACCAGACAGTGAGTACAGGTCAGGTAATCTCACCCAATTACTAAGTGTCAGCTTATTATTGTGAGACATAAACATGTGTCATGCTGGAAAACCCTTGAAATAGTCGGAGAATGAGTCAGGACGATCCATATTCCATTTTGTATTTGGTCTTCCTGATCTTACCGATGATGCAGAGCTGTCTCTTTATGCCACCACCCTGGCCGCACCTCCAAAATACGTCATTGTTTTTTACTAACAGTAAATATAAGTAAGTATATCTTACTCACAAGGGGGAGCCTCTTTTAACGAAAAGGACTGTTTTCCAAACATAACTCATATTTCATAGATTATTTTTAAATTTTCTCAACCGATTGCCAATTTTATTCCAAATTTGGAACATATTGTATGAATGGACTAGAGGAAATCAATCTGGTATATATATTAGAGTTTAATCACGTAGTTTCTATTTTACTAACTAGTGGTAGCTTTCTTTTCAAAAAACACTGTTCCAGATATTACTTCACATTTAATTTGAATAGTTCAATCAGGTGGATTACTTGCACAACACAGGGGATTGATGACTTTTTGGCAATAAAGTCAAGTTTTTTTAGCTAAAGGCACCAGTGGCTTGAGAATTACAATTACTTATTACACCTGACCTCACGTCTGCATAATTGTATAAAATATGAAAGTCATTAGGGATATTTTAGGAAAAGTCACATTTCAATACATTATGTTATTGTGACTGTGCACATCAGTATACTAGTTAATATCCTGAATCTTTGTTTTTGTACATCTTAACATCATATCCAGATCTTGGTAAATGGGATAAGACCTTTTCCCATTTAACAGAAACTTTAATATTCTAACTTGAAGAAAAAAATAAAAATAAAATAATATATATATATATATATTTATATATATATATATATATATATATATATATATATATATATACATCATGTGTACATACTGGTACACTTATACATCGTATCTTAGCTTCTGACAGCTGTGCATTTCAGACCCTCAGTGATGTAGCCGAATTGCACACAATGGCTCATTTTACCATCCTGCAACAGAATACACAAACTTTTTGACTTTGCTATGTAAATCTCAAACTGGTTAGCAAGTAGAGATATTCTCCACAGTTACCCAGTTTGTTCAACCCAACGGTAACTCTCATGTACACAGTAAGAGTAACTCCTTTTGAGAGCTGCTGATTTTCTTGTAAATTTTGAATGAGGTATTAAAAACGACGCAGAGATTCATAATAAAAGGTTGATTGTGCAGAGCATTAACAGACCAAGATGATCTTCAACATGCCTAAGAAGCCCCTCATATCATCCAAAAATGACTTAAAGGACTGCATGGCCTCTTTTCGTGTATAGGCAGATAAAAATGAAAAACATCATCAAAGCAGCGAAAGGGAGTATAATGGTTCTTATACATTGGCCCACAAGGGCAGCATGTACAATGAGAATTAAAAGGGATCCAAAATGTAGCCCTGAGGAACACCATAGGTTAGTGCTGCTGCATTGAACTAGTTGGATGGTAAAAACTCTTGTCAATCAGGTAAGACAGGAATCGCTTGTGGGTGGTATGCCTTCATTAGACTCAGGGTCTGCCTTGACAAAAGTGATCATGCGGGTGGAGGTCTGCACTCAACTAACGCTGCTGGTTACTTTGCTGATGGTATATGCAATAGGTTTCAGCACCTGGTTGTGGCGCCATCTATACCAACCCTGGCTGAGTGCTACTGGGCAGCAGCTCATGATGTGTTTCTTCGACCCTGTCGCTGCACACGGTGAAGCATTCTGTGGTTTTGAATATTTTTGTATAGTTTTTTCTTAAGCATGTAAAGTTACACCGAACCCGCATGCACAGAGCCAAATTCAAATTAGGGTCTCACTGTATTTCCAGTTCCAGTTTAACAACATTATTGAATGATGTGTGGGGAAAAGATCCTCATAAAAGCCTGTTATTTTAGATGTAAGAGCCTCAGCATAACGAACAATAACTATGTCAATGTTGCACAGCGGATTAAGACGAACGATACAATAAATAGGCATCAGGATTGAGGGCAGATTTTACACAACATGATTTTGAGTTCATTATCATACGTTTTATTAGACCTGGAGGAGACTATAGAACTTAAGAGTAGGCTCATGTATGATTAGCGTCAAGCCCTTATTTTGGAAGAGATATGGCACCAACGACAATGTGAGTAGATCTGCCAAAAGTAAAACGTAATAATAATCCATGGGAGTAAAAATCTTTATTTTTCACAAACAGCGATTGTTTTCTTTTGGGTTCATATGTTCCATAGTAAAAGCATTTCTCCATTTTGGTCATCATTATGCCCAGCAATTTAGTTACATACCGACAATCCACTTCACTTCTGTGTTGTGTGTATGAGTGTGTGTGGGTGTGCGTCATGTAGATAAATCCCCTTAGAGGATTTGGAGTCTTTTCCTCGCCTGAGGTTTAGGGTTGACTTTAGTGGTTTACAGCAGAAGGCCTCCCAGGCTGATGCTAATTGACTGAAATTCAGATTTGGCTAAAAAACTCCACTTTCGACAAATCTGAAATGCTGAAAGTGCCGACACACATACATGATGGCATGAGGGAGGATATCAGGTTTTGGGTTTTGATGGGGTTTGATGATAGGATTGGGGCTGTCAGCAGGCAATTTAAGGGGAACTGAGGGAGACTCTTGGAAGAGAAATGCGTCCCCATTTTTAACCTGACTACCAAGTTTTCCCATTCACTGCTTGTATTGGACAGTTTGCATGTTCTCCCAGTGTTTGCATCCGTTCCCTTCTGATACTTTGCCTTTTCCCCACCATCCAAAAACATGTAATATAGGTGAATTGGTTTCTCTAAAAGATCATAAATAGTACCAAAGTTTAGTAGGATGTGAACATTTATGTACTCATGCTATCCAGCTTATAATGGCTGGCTTTGATGGGTCAAAATATCCCATTGATTAGCTCTTCAAGACTACGTATTTCAAAAACAGGGATTTCGGGGTCGGTAGCTGTTGAAACTTGTTGTTTCCGGTCACCCATGACATTTCTCTCCAAATCATGTATTCAAGAAATACATCCAAAGTGCTCTTTTCAATTACCAAGAAATTTCCCATGAGAAGAATTTAATCACTACATAAATGTTATGTCTAAGTGTGGTGTGGGGTACGGGGGGAAACATATTTGTTTGACCAGGATTTTCAAAGAGACCAAAAGGCAAGATTGGTCTCTTTGAAAATCCAAAAAAGAGATTTTTTGTTAACAAGGTAAATGTAGCCTGACTCCTGATTCCATTCAACCCAAAACAAACAATCAACTCAAAAGGTAGCAACAATAGCAGAAAAGAAGGTTAAAAACAAAATGCACCTCCATAATGTAAATATTCACACTTTCATCAAGTAAGTAATCAGTCTGCTAGTAGCACAGGTCTCACCACATAGCAACGCTGTTGTCTGACCCAGTGGCCCTGTCACCAGTGTCAATCATAGCTTCTAAAGCTCATGCCCAATCACCAGTTGGCCCCAACTACAGCCACTGCCTGCAGCAGGTGAGAAGGAGGGGAGGCCTTATCTGCAAGGGCAGGGAGTACATACAAAATATCCACAAATTGCCACTAGGGCTGTAAAAATAAACATCCAAGGAACTACAAAATGAAGTGCCGACTGATTAGAGAGTCCTCACGGTCTGGTTAAACCTCCTTTGGGCTTAATTGCACCAGCACACAAAGAGAGTTCTGCCAGTCATTAAAAATAACACAATAATTTACATCCTGAATGGCTGCCATTAAGACACATTTTGTTTCCTTTGTTTTTGTTTCATACAGAGACCCTGCCATTATTAAACCATATTATATCCATCATCTGGTTTCCATTTGTGCTGCGTGGAGAAGATGGTGATCGTCTGCCAAGATGTTCTGCCTTTGTTTCTGGATTTTCTATGGTTTCCATTCAATGCTTTACGGTCTGTGTGTTTGTGTGTGTCTTAATGACAACACTCAAATAACTCTTCCTCCGCTGGCAATCATCAAAATGAAGCAAAGAACAAGTTAAGAAGAAAAAAAGATTATTAGATTTTTCAGCTATTCTGTCTCCATCTGCTGAAACGTGCTGCTCGTGCCACAACATACACTCTCTCCAATGTGAAAATGTGCAAAAAAGAAAGCAGGAACCAAAACGAGAAGAGGAATCTAAGACTGCTTTTCTCGTATAACAGTGCCACCACAGTTTAGCCTGAGCTGAGCTCCAGGCAAAGCATGGAAATAGGATCACAGTCCAACAGATGATCCCTTCTGGCAAGTCTTGGATTATGAGAGCAGTCTGACTTATTTCAACATTCTGTATCTGTTACAGTTTAACAGATGTCCAGTCAGGTTACTTCACACGCACACACATGCACACAGAAAAAACCTGAAGATATATTATTTCACAGCTGAAACTAATCCTGGCTGAGTGTATTTCAATCGTGTTACTTTTAACGTCTTCAAAGTAGATACCAGCAGATTTGTCGGTCTTGGGTTGTTTGGTAGTTTGAATGTCACAAAAACTCTTTGATTGATTGTCATAAAGTTGATCAGGTTTGGTGATATAAGAAGAAATAACCCACTCAATTTTAGAGTATACCCAAATAAATAGGGGGAGTTGGCATGTTTTTACTCCTTATTTTCCTACTATCTTGATCATTGTGAGACAGTTTTTATCACCATTTCTGCTCTTTATCTGTAAGCTATTATTGGATTTTGATTAAACTTTTTAAAAAGGATGGGCATGCAGCAAAGAAGAATACATTAAATAATCAATTTGATGGAAGAGGGTTCAGAAAAAAAATGGGGAAATTTCAGACACTTTTTCACACATATGCTGTTTAATCACTTTGAAACTGGGTGGAGGTTTGGGGCGAAGTCCTGGAAAGAACTCATCAAATTTTGGAGTTCACCTGGAAAAAGCGAAAAATCATCCTGCATAATAAGCAAACACTCACCATTCATCCTGAAACTTTCCATTCATAAACTCATCAACCCCCATTGAACACAACCCTGGCAGAAAATATGCCTATTAATCAGTCGTCTGAAATATTGCCTCATGAAAGAAAGTAGAAACCTGCTGATTGTGATCAAGGGCAGCATTAAGTAGAGATAAAAATAGGCCAAACTATGCAGAAAATTAAATTACAGTGCAAAAGGAAAGCAGTCCAATAATAACTGTAAATGTCTATAATGTTCAGGTTACGTACATAGATACATAGATTACAAACAGGTAAATGCTAATTCTTCCTCTCTTTCATCTCTCCAGCCTGTTGTCAAAGCTTCCCTGTTAAACATACTTCTCGAATCGTGACACATAAAAGACATCATGACAGTTAGGAATGTCGGTAGACTAACGGACATCCCGTTAGGATTGGTAATCGTTTTTCCTCAAGAGGGTTGAATGGATCAATTCCAAACAATACAGCCAGGAGTGCTTTAAATAGCCAACAATAAATAAAGCAGTTGTAGGTCTCTGCTCCACAATGCACAAACCGACACGTCTCATTTTAATGTTGCAATATGATTAACAAACTTAGTTCCGATGTGGTCTTTACAGTTAAAAGCAGCCAAGAGACAAAATAACCGCTCCGCATTTGGATGACCCAACACAGGAGAACCAGCTCATCAGGACAAGAACCAGCAGTCTGATTCTCAAGGAAAGTGACGCTCATTTCAGGATCAGTTTCCCATGTTCTCTGAATACTTTTCCATCCCATCAGCAACCTTCATGGCCTCTCTCACCGTATCTATAGGTGGGTTTGCATGGGTCACTTTTCTCCTTTCCGAATTTAACCTTTCCGATTTGCAATGTTGGTCGCATTACCAGCATTACATCACGACGCTGGACATAAACAGATACAACGCCAAACTCATATTTCCAAACTCCGTTCTTCACTCACCTTGAGTGATGCTGTAAAGCTGGTTCACGTGTTTGTCTCCTCCAGACTGGATTACTGTAACTCACTTCTCATCGGGATCCCTGATAAAAGTCTTCAAAGACTTCAGTATGTTCAAAACAGTGCTGCAAGGATCCTGATGAGAGTTCGTAAACACGAACACATCATCCCCGTTCTTCATTCCCTTCATTGGCTTCCCATCTCCACCAGGATTGATTATAAGATCTCTCTCCTCACTCACCAGTGCATCCATGGTAACGCACCCCCATACCTAAAA